>CAUHTR010007394.1:0-19805 GCA_959609185.1 Schmidtea polychroa | reverse complement strand
TTTTGCATTTATTCCAAATGTTTTTAAAAAATCTAATATTGAAGGAGTCATTTTATATTTTATAACTTCGTATTTATAACTTCGTATACTTATTAAATTTATCTTTTGAAATTATTCCTTGTTTTAATAATTCTTTAGAAATCTTTAAAATATCAGAATCTAAATTATTATGTCCTGCTTTTTTAGCTGCTAATAGTTTTCTTAATTCAATAAAAAGATTGATTGGGTTTATCTCCTTACCCTTTCCCTGGCCCTGACCCTGGCCCTCTCCTTCTGTGACAATATAACCCCTTTCATTTTTATTTAAATATTTCTTTAAATCTTGAATATGTTTTGCTTTAGCACTACCATGTACTAATTCTATTAAATTTAAATATTTTTTAATTTCTAGAAGATCAACATTCTCTGAGGGATATCCACAAACTAATCCATAAAAATCATCTGTAAATTCAAAATCTAGGTGTTTAGTATTATAAACATTTTGTGAATGAATACGTGATTTATTTTCTGAATTTAAATATAACAGAAAGTCATGTTTATTAATTGTTATTATTTGATATCCTTCAACATTAATATTAAATGTAGGTTTAATTGTTTTACTTAAACTCACATTAATTTTAGGATCAAGTATAAGAGGTTTTATATTTAAATCTTCCAACAATGGTAATTCTATTAAATCTTGTTTATCTTCCAACTCTTTAAATTTTAAAACTTCTAACTCTTTTATGGCTTTAATTGTTGGTCCTTGTTGTTGTTGGATTACCTCATTTAATATTATAGATTCAGCGTGTTGAGTTGTATCTTTTTTATTATATTTATCTTGTTCTGATTGTAATTTTTTTAAAAGTGCTAATCTTTCTTCATATACCATTTTAATGGTATTAAAAATGGTATCATTTTGGTAAAGGATCCGTTGGAAAGGGTTTCAAGTATAAACCTTTACCATTTTTAATTTTACAAAGACATCCATTCTTTAAAGATTTACATATTTTTTTAAAATCATCTTTATCTTTTGAAGATAAAGATTCAGATGATGAAATTTGATTTTTTAAAAAATCATTTAAACCACGGCCTTTATAAGGATCAAGATAGAGACCTTTGCCCTGAGACTTTTGCCGACTCCCCTCATATGGATTAAGATAGAGACCCTTTCCAACGGACACTCCCCCTTTAGCTTGATCCTTCTTCATTGAATCGATTTCAGTTTGTAGTTTTTCTTTTTCTAGGTCTGTCTTTTGAGATTCTTTAGCTTTTTGAACTGTAGTTGCAATTCCTCCAGCTATTCCAGCAGCACCTGATAGTCCGGCAATGATTGCAGGTATTAAAGCCGCCAGAGGAAGAATCCCTCCTTCCTTTAGTTTTTCTTTAACTTGTTCTTTTACATGTTTTCCAATAAAATATTTTTTACCAGAGATTACTACTGATTTATTTTTATTTGAATTTATTAATTCTTGCAAAGATTCCTCTGTAGGGTTTTGTGTTGTCATTTTATAATAAATAAAAATGGATACTTGGAAACCAATTTTAAATAGACATAAATCTAAATTTAATAATAAAGTATTTCCTGATAATTTTAGATGCTTAATTATTGGATCTTCTGGATGTGGAAAGAATGTTCTTCTTATGAGAATGTTATTAGAAGATGGTTTTTTGGATTATAATAATTTAATCTTTTATTCTACAACCATTAACCAACCGGAATTACAACTTTTGAAATGTGGATTTGAAAATAAATTAACTAAAAAAGCTATAATTGATATTTTTAAAAATCAACATACATATCCCGAAGAGGTTTTTCATCCTTGTGATATGGTTGATTGGTACAAGGAAAAGATTTTAGAATCAGATATTAGTAATAAAAATGATTATATAGGGGATGGAATCCAGATCTTATTCTCTAATAAACCTGAAGATGTTTTACATTGTGATTTACTTCCTAAAGATAAAAAGAATCTAGTTATATTTGATGATGTTGTTAATATGAAAAATCAAGAGATTCAAAAGAGTTACTTTACACGAGGTAGACATAATAATTGTAATGTTATTTATATATCTCAAACATATTATGCTTTAGATAAAAACTCTATAAGAAATAATTCTAATTGTTTTATATTTTTTAAATTAGACAAGCGTGATAAGAATATGATTTATAATGATTTATTTTCAAATGTTGAACCTGATAAGAATATGTTTGATATGTTTGTTGATAATCATTGGAAAGAAAAATATAATTATATTTATTTGGATAGAGAAGAAGCTGAAATATGGAAAAGTTTGTTTTAGGGCTTGTCGACTTAAAAATCTGTTTTCTGTAGTTCATTATTATAAAATCTACCTAATATTTTTTCATTATTTAAATCGATGATACCATATGTTATTGGAGTTGTATGATGTATTTTATTTATAATAAAAATTTCATTTGTCCATTTTGCTGTGAATCCTTTTTCAAATTTATTTTTATATTTAAATATTCTTACGCGGTCACCAATTTTAAATTTTGGTTTTATAGGGGTTGTATCAACAATAACATCATTTTCAATATTTACCACTTTAACTGTTTCAGGATTCAAGGAAGCATTTAAAGGTGTTGATTTTATAGAACTATGTACATCATTATTATATTCATTTACAATCTTTTGTAACAATTCATTGTTCCATTTTTGTTTTCCAATAGCAGTAAAATATTTCCACATTTTATTTTTTAATGTTCTATTTAATCTTTCAACCACAACTGCTTTTCCTTCGTTTTCTGTTGAATATAATTTAATATCATTTTCATTTAAAAACTTTGTAAAAACTTTGTTATAAAATTCTGTTCCTTTATCACACCATAAATATTTTGGAATTCTTTGATATTCTTCAAATATATTTTCAAATGCTTCTGTAATTGAATATCCTGTTTTATTTTCTAAACACCTTGCAAAAGCAAATCTTGTATATAAATCTATTACTGTTAAAATTATTTTATATTTTTCAGGGTCTGATGATTTGGGCATAAAGACTAAATCAGCAGACCATGTTTGATCTTTTTCATGTACTTGAACTTTTAAATATTTTTTATTTTTTCTAAATTCATGGTGTAATTCGTTGGCATATTTTATTTGTGATTCTGTTGGGGTTTGTAAACTAGTCTTGGCTGTACTCTCGAGGGATCTTTCAATCTCTGCTTGTTCGATAATCTTTTTATTAGCAACATCTTTTGCTTTCCTAGGAAGTCTTGCACCCATGGTGATCCGACTGTGTCCTAAGCCTATGAAAATCTTACCTTTCATTGCTAATTTAACTAGAGCTCTTTGAATCTTTTCCTTGCTTGATGGATTTTGTATATTATTTAAATCATGTATTAAATTCACATCAGCAACATGTCTATCTCTAAGATCTTCAGAGTTGTAAGCAATGTCATGTTTTAAAGCTGCTTGATCAATTCTATTTATTGGTTCTTCTCCTTGTTCAGGATTATTATTTTCATCTAATCTAATATCTAATCTTGTTCCTGGTCCAGTATAATTGTGACGGAATAAATGTATTTCACCTGGATATTTTTCTGTAGTAAAAGGTTTTAATATTGTAGATGTTGTTTTTGAAGATTGTAGGTCGCCTCCTGTAATATCAACTCTCGTATGTTTTTTAGTTTTAAGATGACTTGCTTTGTGATGTCTTGTAACTTGACAATTACAACTTTCACATGTCCAATATTTACTCATTTTAAAAGTTTTTTTATGGGTGAATCTACTTATGAAGAATCTCCCGTAACATTTTCAATAATTGAAATCTTTCCACCATATAATTTCATTTCTATTTTCTTTTCTTCTAATATTAATGTATATACTTTAGCTTTAAAATTAGAATCCTTTGTTACATGAAGTGTAACATCAACATTATTTATGGCTAGGCGATCATCTTGGTCTGATACATTTATACAAAATATAGAATATAAATTTTTGAAATCTTCTAAACTTAATTGCGGTTCAACTTTGAAATCATAACATGTTTCAATATAATTTAGATATGGGAATATGTTTTCATTATTTTCAATATTAAATTCCATTCTATTTATTGGATAATAAGAACTATTTAATTGAATTTGGATTGTTTTTAAATTATCATCTCCAATCTTTTGAATAAACAAGTTGTTATTTTTTTGAAATGATGGATCTGTTTCTTTGAATCCAATCAAGATATATCTTGGTCGGTATGCTAAATTTGCCACCTTTATAGAATATGTTGAACCCTCTGTCATACTAAATTCACTACAGATTCTATTTAAATAATTTACATTTATAGACTTGTTGGAATTTAATCTTTCAAGGAGTTTGATTTCAGAATGTGGATTTAATGTCCATTCAGGTATATGCAATTCAAGTGTTGATAATTTTAATTTAGCTTTTGTATCTGCAGCTCCATAGAACAATCTTTTATTACCTTCTAGTCTATTACAGATGAGTTCTATAAAAACATTATGGAGCACCCGGTTATAGTTTTGAAGGAATCCGAACAAGTGTTTTAATTCAAAATAACCTTCAAATTTTTTCAACTTATAAAGTTCAACTCTTTTATAATAACCATGGTTTACATCTAAACCATCTTTATCTAAATCCCCTTTATTAGTGTTAGGAATCCAACCTGTTAATTCACCATATTCGTTTTTATAATCACAACCAGTTAAAATAAAATTTAACATTGTAGAATATACTCCTGGATGCAAAACAGTTTCAATTTCTGATGATCCTAGTTTTAATCTCATGTTGGAGAATAAATTTGGAAAGAAATTATTTTCTAGGGTTACATCTTTGTTTGCTTCAATTTCTAATTCAATTTTATAATATAATTTGGCATTACAAATATCTATTGGGTTTGATGTTTGAAGAGATTGAAAAACTATATCACCCCTACGATTTAAGTTTGCAATAGATCCTGAAGTTGGCGAGATTTTTAAAATATCATTTTTTTTAATTTCATGAGTAAATTCTTTATTATAATCAAGATTTAATTTATTTTTTTCTTGAATTTTGAGATTTATATTATTCATTTTTATAATAAAAATTTAAAAAATGATAAAAATCCGAACTCCGATAGCGCAGTGGGCTAGACTGGCACAGTGGTTCAAATGGATAGCGGTTCAAATCCTAACTACGGTTAGTTTTTTTTTAACATAAAATAATATTAAAAATTTGAAAATAATATTGAAAATGGTGTGGGTATCTTAGATTTATATTTTATTTTATTTATTTTTATTTTATTTTATTTTATTTTTTTATTAATTAAAAATTTAAAAAATGACAAAAATCCGAACTCCGATAGCGCGGTGCGAATAGACTGGCACAGTGGTTCAAATGCTAGCGGTTCAAATCACGTCTGAGGTTAGTTTTTTTTTCAACATAAAATAATATTAAAAATTTGAAAATAATATTGAAAATAATTTTTGAAAATAAATATTAAAAAAATATATAGTGTGGGTATCTTAGGAAATAAATCTTGTTTATTTTATTTATTTATTAATTAATTAATTTTTAAACATAAATATGAAAAAAAAAATATTGAAACGGGTGATGGTGGCGAACCGGTAATTATCGCCACCAGTCTTTCGAACACCCCCGGATCGATTCTATAATGTGCACATTTATTTCTTGGTTGTTTTCGGACCTCTTTCGGATTCGCTTTCGAATTCATTTGTTCTTTCGAGCAGCACACTTAAAACGCCGATGAAATCGACTTCGTGAGCGAGAAGCGAATAATAAGGTGTGCTGCTATTATCGAATTGATTCTGTTATATAAGTCTGGCCAGCTTGTATATTGGAAGAGATTTGATAAAAGAAAGAGGTTGAAATAAAAAAAAAAAAAAAATGATCCGGATCAAAAAAAACTGTTGAGAGGACAGTGAAAAAAAAAAATACCACTGTCCTCTCAGAGCAGTTTTACTATTTTCATAAATTAGTCAAATAGCAACTAGTAGTGTGTTTATATCCCTAACGACCGCAAGCCGACAAACGTTTTTCATAGTTTTATCAGTATTTTTTTCCCCGTTTTATTAATATTTTTGTTGTTTTTTTAATATTTTTGTTGTTTTTTTTAAGTCTTTATTTTGAAACCAAAATGTCTTCAGAATAAAGAAATTAAAAGATATAGGTTTTTAGGGGTTTTAAGTGTTTTTTTTTACGTTTATGGGGGAAAAATAGGTATAAAACATGAAAACAGTGGGAGGCCTGTGGTCGTGAGGGATATATCCCCACTACTATAATAATAGTAATGCTGTTAGAAGCTATAACATTCAATTCTTCTGTCAGCAAATAAATTACTAAATCCAAAATTATATTTCATTAAATCTGCATATATAAACAAATATTCTTGGGACATTTTCTTTTTATAAATTTTTATTTCAACCAAATATCATTTTACTTCTAATTTATTTCAAATAATTTAAGTTTCCCTTTTAATTTTACAAAATTTAATCATGAAATAATTTTAATTTAACATTTTAATTTTATCTCCTCACAGAGACTAAAGACTAAATGTGAAGAAGTTCAGAGTATGTTGCGTAATTCAATACAATGTGTTAGTTATTGCACAATATAAATGACTATTTAAGAGTGATCACTCTGTGTTTATGAATAATAAATTTTTAGACGGAACCGATTGTTGTAACTGGCGACCTTGCCGAAAATGGTCAGATAATGACGACTTGAGGAGAAGGGAAAAATCTGCAAGAGACTCAGTACCGAAACATGTGCAAGAACTCTTGGATATGGAAATTAAAAGATACGACGGCAGATGTACCAAGGAAGCTGAAAAATGGATACAGGAAATTGATGATTGGATCTCTAGGAATGATTTGAAAGGGACAGAAGTATTCGATTTTCTCCTTTGCGATGAAGAGAATTTACCAGATAATTCGTATAACAGAAATAAATAAATCATACAGTCGAACGGTTTCGCTTAAACATATCGCTAAGAGATTATACAATCGATCTAGAGGCCTTCCTGATCCAAGAAACGGCGAATTACAGTCAGGCAAATGTTTTGCTGTGGAGAATATGGGCATAGAAGATATGAATGTTCACTAAAAGATAAATGTTTGATATGTGGTAAGGGAGGGAAAAATTTCCGTGATTGTTATTTATTAAGAAAGAAATAACAAAATAAATATGATAACAAGAAAATGATAGTTTGTGTGCATGACGAAGGAAACGGAAGAAATTACTCGAATGATGCAGAAACAAGAGAATCAATTAATGATTATGCAATTCATGATGTGGAAACTAAAAAAAACACGAGGAACTCTATTGCATACATTTCGTCAATGGGGTTGTAAAGGAAGAAAATCGGAATGACAGAACAGAATGAATGAGGTATGCGACATCAGATGGAAGAGAATGGAGCAAGATGATGATAAATGATGTTGAGATTGAGATGTTGTAAGATTCTGGAGCTTCAATTACAGTGATGAATGAGGAAATATGGAATAAAATTGGCAGTCCACGGTTAAGCAGCAGTGAAATCAAAATATGTGGAGTTTTTCCAGGAACTCAAAAACCACAGGGATGTACAGAAGAAAATGTTTATTGGCACAATAAGATGAGGACTATCAAAATAATTGTTATTAAAAATATATTTCCATGTTTTATTGGTGGGATAGACACTTTGAAAGCATTTGGAGTGCAGTTGATGGAAATTAACAATATCGAATCCGAGACAAAGATTAGCAATTATACTGATGACGAGAGAAGACAAAAAGCAAAAAAGGAATTGGGAAGAAATGAATTGTCAACAATTAACAATTTATTAGATGAATTCGGGTCAATATTTATGGCAGCCAGATTTGATTTAGGATTCACAAGTATCGTGAATAATATTACATCTGGGAATCCAACAATGCGATTTCCAAGACGACAACCGATGCATCTTGAACAGAAAATTGACGATATGATAAAAGAGTTAACAAAATCTGTAGTTATAAGACGCTGTAAAAATCCATGGAGCTCCCCATTAGTTGTTGTAGGAAAGAAAGACGGCTCAATAAGAATGTGTGTAGATTATCGAGAGTTGAATAAGATTATAGAAAGAGAATCTTTTCCTGTGCCCAACATATCCCAATTACTCGATAACCTATAAGGATCTAAATATTTATCGAATTTAGATCTTGGACAAGCATACTATCAGGTCGCATTAGCAAAAGAAGCACAAGAAAAAACGACTTTTAGTTCCAAAGAAGGTCAATTTTGTTTCAAATGACTTCCATTTGAATTATCAAGAGCTCCAGCAACATTTCAGCGATTAATGCACATGATGTTAGAGGGTATATTGTTTAATGTTGTAATTGTTTGTTTAGACGATATACTGGTATATGGCAAGGACCAGTTTGAACATGATGAGCGATTGCGAGAAGTTTTTAAAAGAATAAAAAAAACTAAGAATAAATCCGGAGAAGTGGGAAATATACAAAACAAAATTAAAATTCCTTGGTCACACCGTCAGTGAAGATGGAATACAGACAAATTTAGAAAAGATCAAGTCAATTACAGAAGCTACGAAACCACAGTGTGCAAAACAACTTCGATCATTTCTGGGTTTGAAAGGGGATTGTGCTGAAAAACAATGGCACGAACTGCTGCCTCGAATTGAATTCAGTATAAATGCAAATTATCAAAGTTCCACAAAATATTCACCATTTGAGATAGTACGTTAATTCTAGAGTCAAACATCAAGTACACGATATTTCGGAAGAAGCACAAACGAATAACAAGCAAGCTGCACAAAAAATGAGGAAATTCGAGAGCGACAAAAGAATTCAACGACATTTCGAAGTGGGGGAGGAGTTACTAGTAAGACGAGAAGTAGTCAGTTTAATTTTAATATATTAAAAATTTTGAATTAAGTACAGTCGTAACAAAGCGGTGAAGTTTGATATAAAGTGGATTCGTTCGCAGCCAAAATTGCATTTTGTACAGGGGAATGAAAAATTAAATGTGTTTTGAACAAAAGATCTAGCACTCTGGCGGGCTACTTAAGATCATGCTGTGGGCCGCAGGTTTGAGGGCACAGGCATATATGATCATGTTATATTAAGATTTTGTTTTAATGAAGTGTATTAAAAATATTTAAATGATATAAATATTCTTACATCCGTCATCATCTTCTATCATTGAATCTGCAGTGAATGAGTGGCCCATGATTTCCACAGTGTCATTCATTTTGTCATATTTTGGCGGAGGGATATCATGCTTTTCACATAATGACTTCAATATTGCAGTTGGTAGTTGGGAATCTTTCCATTTCATATATCCGTGGCTAGGTTAGACAATATTGTACAAATATCCAACTTTAAACAAATAATAAGGCTTTCCAGTCACTCTTTTGAAACATTGATAATTATAAGTTTCCTTTTGTAACCTTCTTTGCCGGTCACGTTATTGGTAGAAAGGTTACTTTTCTTACCATGGTCGGGTAAATGTCGTTGCTATTTAATTTTTTTAATTGTATTTAACTTTTTTTATTTTTTATTTAATCTCAATTTTAATTTATTGCAATTTAAATGACCGCGTAAATACTTTTGATCTCTATTCCTATATCAAAACGTTACGTATTTTTATCTACGGTTGAGATACGATTGTATTATTATACAAATATATACATATAAAATTTCCCATTCAGATTATGTAATACATCCCGACCTGCTGGGGTGGATTTAGGCATGGGGCCCACTTGTTCTTGTGAAGACGTGGATAGGTGGGAGCTTCTAAATGGTGCAACAAAGCAAAGATTTTATATTAAAAGTTTAAGCCAGACCTGATGGTCTTGTCACTATGATACTTCAAATGGACAGACTATTGATTAGAAAGAGCAAAACTTTGTGCCAAAAGAAAGAAAAGAAATCACAAGAATTTCTTAAATGTTCATAATTTTTATGTAATAATAACTTAATCTTGTCGACGCAAATCATAAATGCAATGTATACGTTAAAGTTAAAGCATAAATTTGGACATTTATATATTAACTAGATAATCTATGTTATAGTTGAAGTTCTAAATTCAATTAAAGTATACAGTCACTAGTAAATGCATACATTCACGTGAATATTTAGACAATAATAAAATGCACACAACATGACATACTAAAGTGCCATTTATGTATTTAATTAGAGAATGTATACATTGTCTAGTATAACCTTTAATTGTAACATACATGTCAATAAGTGGAACGTTTAAGGAATTTTGTAACAGATATGCTGATAAAATATAAAACATACATGACTTTTTTATTTGTACCTAGTACAAAGCACAATAACAAATTTACTTTTGCCGAATGGTTCTTTAGAATTTCTGTAAGTTTTGGAGCTTTTTTGGATTAAAATACCTAATTAAAATGGTGCCTGAAACCCATGCTACGCCACTGCCCTAGAAATAACGAAAGATTTGGACGTTTTCTGTTAATATTCAAATGAAAACTAACTATGGACTGGAATCTTTTTAACAGTGAACTAAAAAAGAAATATAAAAAAAGTAATTGTTGGTAAAGTAAAATGCGTGTACAAATCAAAGGAAAAGGAAGTCGAAGAAAAAAGAAAGAATCACAATCCTAGAAAAAACCCTAATCCGAAAATATTAAAGTGATATTGTAAAATAATTTAAATATTTTATTGGGCCCTTAATAAAATTTAGAGAAACAAAAAATGTTTATAAGTTGGTGTCTCTTTTTTGGATTAGCTGACACGAACGCTAGGAAATTCCTGGCGTAGAGACGATCAAGGTTTCTTTCTCCTTCAACGTAAATTTGAATTTAAAGACGATTTAATTCGGGATGCATCGTCAAAGATTTAAGATTTATCACCGCCATTTTGTAAAATTGGAAATTTGTAATTATCAATTAAAAAAAATTAAAAAAGTACAGTTTTACGTAGCATTGTAGAAAACTCAACATTCCAAATAAATGAATTAAGCATATATTTAGATTATAAATGTTAAAAATATATTTGGGGGTTATCGGTGAAATATGAAATTTCCAATTATTGATAAAACTCCAGACGTGTCCTATTTGGTAATAACAACAATGACGAATCCCAGACAATATAACCTTTTATTGATTAACACAATTTATTACCTATTTACACTGACACAAAATGATCCGATATTACTACAATGACTTATGTCAACCCTTCAGCAGGAATAACATGCTTGTAATTCAACTCGGAATTCACAATAACTCAACTACTGTTTCTGGTTTTGACAATCGGTAGAATCGATCTATTTACCTTCTTGATTCTATCTTGAAATTATTTCAATAATAACTTTATTTTGTTTTTGATTGGTTTTTCGGTTTGACAATGTTTTCTCCAATAATTTAGTAATTCACTTTGCATTTTTTATTTCTGTTTTCCCGCATTTCTTCTTCCCTTTTAATTGTGCTTCTCCTTTCCTTTCCAACTTGCAACTCCTTTTTTATTTTTAAATTCTCTCTCTGACTTCTGTTTTGCTTTTTTATCTTATGCTGTCCAATAAAACTTACAAATAATTATTTTTACTTTCCGCAAATTCTCTTCAATCTTCTTTAATTTTCTATTATCTCTGTTAGCCTACCGAGATATATAATCTTTGGAAATGTTATTTCCCGAACTTCTCCAGTAGTCCATTTTCTTTATATTGGACAGGCTATCAAGATTTGCAAATTTAATTTGGATTTTCTGTTTGCTTTTCCTTCTTCACTTTGTACTTCCTTTGCGATTGTATCACTGAAGCCATTAAATAAAATTCAAATATATAAGATAATCAAACGTTTCTGATGACCAGAAAAAATAAGGGAGAAAATATAATTTGTTAATTTATTCAAGCTGACAGAAAAATAAATTTTACATGATTTGTTTTCCTCTTGTAAGATATCTGAAAAAACCAATGAACAATTTAGAAAGCGCTATTTTAAACAAGCATTTCTATCTGATAGTAAACTCAAACATTTTATATACATATATAATATAAAAAGCCTTGGGGTGGCTTGATTTTAGTAAAACAAAGAAATATTTATGTGCATTCTGTGCCTTTACTAATGAAAAACAGAAAAATAATTTTGGTGAGAAAAATAAATTACAAGCACACATACTCACATACAACCCTATACACCAAACACCACTGAGAACCATTTCCTATTATAAAACAAAAAAATCAATAATCTTACATTATAGAAACATACATATTTACTTTGATTTCACGTTGATGTTCTCATTTATAGCTCAGTGAGATACATCTTATACTATAGAAATCTGAAAAGTGGAAGAAAAATTAAAAACTGCACACAAACGCAACACATACTAAAACACATACAAACTTTTGAATCGTAGAAATGCACCGCTGAGATACATTTCTATAATAATTCTATTTTAGACAATTTTTAGAAAAAAAAGATCGCTGAAAATTTTTTTAAATATATTTTTAATGAAAATATCAAGAGCAGATGAATTTGGTTCAATGTCTTTTCGATCCAGTTTCGATTTCCTGAAAGAAGTCCTTAATATTGAGCTCAGAATAAAAAATTAAAAAAATTAAAAAAAAATCATTTTATTCATATTCGGCGTTTCTTCCTAAAATGTTTTAGAAAAATACGTATTTTTGGTGATTAATTGATTTAATTATAATTAAAGATTTATCTGACTCACATTTTTTCGAAATAATTCCAAAATACTTAAAGAAAAATGTCATAAAATTCCTAAAAAATCCGTGAAAATTAATTAAAAATAAATTATACTGTTGATTAAAAAGTAATATTTAAGAACTTGAATAATGATCTCATATCTCATATGGATCAAAATTCAAGTCTTAAAATTTACTTTAAATAAAAAAAAATTACTTGAAAGCCATTTTTAAAATTTCCAAAATACATTCATGATGAGCAATTTAGTACATAAATTGTAAATGAATTGGTGAGTGAGAACTTGCTGTACACGCCAACAACCATTATAGAAAACGTATCTCAGCGGTGCTTGGTGTAATAAAAATACACACAAAATGACAAACATTTCATGCACAATTAATCATTACAAGCACTTTTAATCATAAAAATATTTAATTTGAGAATTTTTCAAGCGCTTTATCACATTCCACTTTCTATGAGTAGCAATGCAAATTATAATTTATTCAATAAAATTCTACTTGAAACGTTTTTAGCAATTTAAAAAGTGATGCCTGATTAACGGAAATGGCAAGAAATATAGATGAAAAGTATTAAAATATTAAGTCCAAAGTAAAATATTTTTAAGTTTTCCAGAAATTGATTAAAGAAAATTTATCGAAGTCACGAAACAGTGAAAAAATTATTACAATCTTATGAAAAATATTTCCCCAAAATTATTAGTGAATGAAAACATTTTAGAAGAGCTTTAAAATTCTGTATTTCAATTCAGATTTAATTAATTATTAATGACCTGAAAGTTATAATAAAATCATTGGCATCCACAAATAGTCAACATTAACGTCTTGTTGATGATCTTAATTCTTAACACAGGGGTCTCCAGGCGGTTTCTTCACTTAAATTTCCCGTTTGGACAACGAAACATATAATAAAAGTGGTGTCTCATCTATCGTAATAATATTATCAAATAATTATTTTTACTTTCCGCAAATTCTCTTCAATCTTCTTTAATTTTCTATTATCTCTGTTAGCCACCGAGATATATAATCTTTGGAAATGTTATTTCCCAACTTCTCCAGTAGTCCATTTTCTTTATATTGGACAGGCTATCAAGATTTGCAAATTTAATTTGGATTTTCTGTTTGCTTTTCCTTCTTCACTTTGTACTTCCTTTGCGATTGTATCACTGAAGCCATTAAATAAAATTCAAATATATAAGATAATCAAACGTTTCTGATGACCAGAAAAAATAAGGGAGAAAATATAATTTGTTAATTTATTCAAGCTGACAGAAAAATAAATTTTACATGATTTGTTTTCCTCTTGTAAGATATCTGAAAAAACCAATGAACAATTTAGAAAGCGCTATTTTAAACAAGCATTTCTATCTGATAGTAAACTCAAACATTTTATATACATATATAATATAAAAAGCCTTGGGGTGGCTTGATTTTAGTAAAACAAAGAAATATTTATGTGCATTCTGTGCCTTTACTAATGAAAAACAGAAAAATAATTTTGGTGAGAAAAATAAATTACAAGCACACATACTCACATACAACCCTATACACCAAACACCACTGAGAACCATTTCCTATTATAAAACAAAAAAATCAATAATCTTACATTATAGAAACATACATATTTACTTTGATTTCACGTTGATGTTCTCATTTATAGCTCAGTGAGATACATCTTATACTATAGAAATCTGAAAAGTGGAAGAAAAATTAAAAACTGCACACAAACGCAACACATACTAAAAACACATACAAACTTTTGAATCGTAGAAATGCACCGCTGAGATACATTTCTATAATAATTCTATTTTAGACAATTTTTAGAAAAAAAAGATCGCTGAAAATTTTTTTAAATATATTTTTAATGAAAATATCAAGAGCAGATGAATTTGGTTCAATGTCTTTTCGATCCAGTTTCGATTTCCTGAAAGAAGTCCTTAATATTGAGCTCAGAATAAAAAATTAAAAAAATTAAAAAAAATCATTTTATTCATATTCGGCGTTTCTTCCTAAAATGTTTTAGAAAAATACGTATTTTTGGTGATTAATTGATTTAATTATAATTAAAGATTTATCTGACTCACATTTTTTCGAAATAATTCCAAAATACTTAAAGAAAAATGTCATAAAATTCCTAAAAAATCCGTGAAAATTAATTAAAAATAAATTATACTGTTGATTAAAAGTAATATTTAAGAACTTGAATAATGATCTCATATCTCATATGGATCAAAATTCAAGTCTTAAAATTTACTTTAAATAAAAAAAAATTACTTGAAAGCCATTTTTAAAATTTCCAAAATACATTCATGATGAGCAATTTAGTACATAAATTGTAAATGAATTGGTGAGTGAGAACTTGCTGTACACGCCAACAACCATTATAGAAAACGTATCTCAGCGGTGCTTGGTGTAATAAAAATACACACAAAATGACAAACATTTCATGCACAATTAATCATTACAAGCACTTTTAATCATAAAAATATTTAATTTGAGAATTTTTCAAGCGCTTTATCACATTCCACTTTCTATGAGTAGCAATGCAAATTATAATTTATTCAATAAAATTCTACTTGAAACGTTTTTAGCAATTTAAAAAGTGATGCCTGATTAACGGAAATGGCAAGAAATATAGATGAAAAGTATTAAAATATTAAGTCCAAAGTAAAATATTTTTAAGTTTTCCAGAAATTGATTAAAGAAAATTTATCGAAGTCACGAAACAGTGAAAAAATTATTACAATCTTATGAAAAATATTTCCCCAAAATTATTAGTGAATGAAAACATTTTAGAAGAGCTTTAAAATTCTGTATTTCAATTCAGATTTAATTAATTATTAATGACCTGAAAGTTATAATAAAATCATTGGCATCCACAAATAGTCAACATTAACGTCTTGTTGATGATCTTAATTCTTAACACAGGGGTCTCCAGGCGGTTTCTTCACTTAAATTTCCCGTTTGGACAACGAAACATATAATAAAAGTGGTGTCTCATCTATCGTAATAATATTATCTAAATAACGCTCTCCAACATCGTCCAAATTCTGAAGGATTTCTTTGCAGCAATTCAGGCGTTAATTTTGACTTTCAGCAGTTAAAAACATGCTACGAAGCGTGAGCATAATTTTCTTATGTCATTTTCACTGATTAATGCAGTGGTGGCCAACCCAAATCAATCGAAGGGCCAAATTTTCGGAAAAATACTATCACGGGTCCACAATAAATTCATTTAAATAAATATAACTCGTTTTTACGATTCAAGTAAACTTAGAATCGAATTTTTAAATTAAAAACATGCTCAATTCGAATATGAATTCTAAAAAAGACAATTATTGATTCGTTGTTTAAAATTATGTCCGGGCCACATCAAAACGCTTCGCGGGCCACCGGTTGGCCATGGCTGGATTAATGTATAAATAGTGTCTTTATTCTCATTCAAGCGCAATTTTAGCTCTCTGGTTGTAGAGTTCTTTTGTCTGCAAAGTTTTTCTAGGTCTTCCTTTATTTTTTTTATTTTACAAGGCATTCTTGGATTTTTCTCATCATAAACTGAGGGGTTCTACTCATCTGGAAGGAATTATACCAATGATAAATTTTTGTTGTTGATGGGCACTCATAATGGGCACTCTTCTCAATTCCTTCCTTTCATAAAGAGAGATCGAATGACCCTGCGCTATTGCAAGCTTCTATGAATTTTTTAAAATAAGTGCTAAAATTTCCTTATCAAGTAATAACTAATTAAAACAAATCCCAATATATTTACTTATATACACTTATTTCATTTATTTAATTCTATAAGAGTCTCACTACTTATTGGATACACCAATGTGTGTCATTGTCTTAATTGATTGATGACAGCTGGCGTAAAATATAAAAATTTGATCATGTGTGTTGGCAGTATTCACATCCAAAAAATGAGTAATTGCTGCTGACAAATTATTGTTCAGATTTTTTATCATATTTTGAAAATTTCACATTATATATTATTTTCTAATTATTTAAGTGAATTGTAAATGGAATATTTTATTAAATGTGATAAGTTATGATAGAAATTCCATAAAAATAGTTGGTTATCTGACAATAGTGGAATAAAAATGTCATGTTGTCGATTAAAATTAAACGTTGTTGAATTATTTTGGAACATTTTATTAATGATTAAATTATGAGTTGATATGTATATACAATGGATATGAAAATAATTCACTTATTGTATGTTGACATCAAGCCACAGGATCCTCTGTGTGGACTTAGCCAGCGATTTTCTAAATCTATTGTGGTTTCTCCAATTAAGTCATCTTTTGTGAGTCTATCCCAATCAAAAACCTGTACTAGAAGAAAGCTTTCTTGAGGAAAAGTCACTTCCATTTCAAAGCACCTTCCAAATATCGGATTCAGAGTTTTCGGAATGTAATTTTCTCGGTCTCGTATTTCTTTATTTCCGATTCGAACTAAAATATACGGATCTGCTTTACCGTTGAGATCCGCAGGATGGAGTTTGATTCCCTGTTTATATGAGTTTCAAATTAACAACTGAAACAGCTTTTCATTAACCTTTACTATATAGACTCTAACTATAAAGTCTATGGAGTGGTTATCATAAAGAAATTTAAATAATTTCAAATTTGATTTTTCTTCGGTTTTAATTTCCTCTTGTTCTTCAGAGGTTTCTTGTTTATTTTCCTCATGATCCTCGTCGAATGATTCCTTTTCGTGTATCATGTCTTCCTCCACATTGTATATGCAGAAATTGCCCTAGAAAATCATTACAAAACTAAAAAACCCCAATGCCTTTATACTTTAAATACTCCAGCAAATCTATCTTGAATTTCAAAACCATCGTCTTCCTCTTCTTGTTTTCCTCTATATAAGGAAAATGATCGAAAAGGCTGTTTAAATCCTCCATAGTCTTTTATATTTTCTAGTTCACAACTGTACATCTAATACTTTATAAACTAGCTTTTCACAAAAAGATTTATAACCTTTATTCGTTCAACCCATGAGTTATCAGAAAGTATTTCATCTTCCAAGATTAAATTCTCTTGAACTTCTTTCAAAAATAAGTCTTTGGCGTTTTTCTGCTACATGTGACTCTTGTTATAGATAATTAGTTGTAAATACTAACTTGAAATAAACGTTTCTTTTTCTTTTTCTTCTTTTTTTTCTTCTTTTTTTTCTTTTTCTTTTTTAGAGTGTCTTCAGGAATTTCTACAACATCATCTTCATCATCTGAAAAGAAATATTATAGTTACGTGACCAATTACAAAGTTACCTTCGCTTTTCATTTCCACTTCATAATATTGAAAAATGTCCCCTTGTATTTCATCTTCACTTTCGCTTTCAATAATTATTTCATCCTCCGTTATAAACTGAATTATTGTTGTTATTAATTTATGCCGTTTAAAAAGAATACTAAATTGGGATCATTGAAATCTCCTATGGTAGCATAGTACCGTGTCCACCAGTCTGCCGATTCCATATCTTCTTTAGGTACAAAACGAATTCGCCTTTCAGCCTGACAAAAAAAAAGTATTAACAATACCAAAATGTATTTAATATTAAAGATTGTGTTTTCAAGAATGGACATTTCAAAAACAAAGATCATAGGAAAGAATTTTCGCATGACATTTATAGAAATTATCTAACGAAAATGGTTTGGTAGAAAAGTATTGAAAGACTAACTTGGCCTGGTATTGGGGTTGTGACATCCTGCTTTGTATCCGTTTTGTTCTTTTCTGGGATGATCTCATCTTTATTATCAAAGGCTTTATTTGACACACCATCTGAATCAGCTTTCATTCCAAGTTTGAAGTTTAAATTTTGCGAAGACGCTATATCTAGATCTTGATATTCATCTAAAAAAATAATAAGAATTTTAAGTCAAAATGTTATCAAAAAAATCTTTTACAATTTTAATAACTCTTTCAATATGTATCAAAACATGATTCAGAACGGTTTGAACTAATATCTACCGTATACCGTATACAACTATATGCTAACAATTTTTTCTTCACACTCAAATGATATTGTTTTTGTTTGCATTGAAAATACACCAAAAAGTAAATAACTCAAAATGATGTGCTCATTTATCATTTTGACAAGTGTGGGTAGAGTCGAATGTATTTCGCATTTGTCTCGTGCTTCTGACTGTATGTCACTAATAAATATGATTGCATATATTAGGCAATGCATACATTTCTCTGCTTATAGCTGATTGAATTTGGAAATATTCAAAATTTGCAAAAGCAAATGTTTCGACCAGTCAGGTGGAGGAATGGCTTTCCATTTAACTATATGTGCGTGCTGCCTTTTTTTTTCTGTGTCAGGCACACAGACGTGAGGAATGATTGTAATTGTTTTTGTTGTAATTTAATCTATTGTTCTTTTATATTTTTTAGGACAGTTGTTTTGTCGAGTCATTGTAGTTTTTAGGCGTATTCTAGAAAGTGAAAATTTGAAATTGAAATTCAAAAAACTGATTTCCGGTGAAATGGATACCAGTGATTACTGAACATATTAAAGATTGAAATCATTTTGTCATCGAAGGATATTACAAATACGAATTTCCAAAAATAACTGAAAAGTATTATAAATCTACACCATGACCACCAGTTTCAACAATAGCATCAATAGTTAATGAAGATCAAACATCGTTGATTTTATGCCAGGAAATTTATTATAGAAATTTATATGCACATGTTTCAAAATCTATTCCGCCGGCGGATGGAATTCCATCTTTTTATAATTTTTGCAATCTATTCAATATGATTTTACATGCTGAAATTGCAATAGGCTTAGCTCTACCCCAATAGTGGTTATGGGAAATAACTGATGAATTCATTTTGTCATCATCGCAATGAATTGACATTACCACAAGATTTGTATAGGTTATAAAAAATACAAATTTGGTTCAATGAATTTGATTTAATTAGCCAATACGGCTCAATTTTTTGTTAAATTGCGCTATTATGTACTATCAAACATTGAAAATTTCAAATTTTACAATTACTTTTAATTTAAATCGGCATATTTTTATTTCAATTTTATCTGAAAATATGATTTCTCTATCGAATGATTTATTACTTACATTTCACCAAGTAATCCTCTTTAAACTGGTTAAACATGATAAATATCAAAACCTTATTTTAAATAAATTTAATTTATTGATTT
>CAUHTR010007393.1:64547-169979 GCA_959609185.1 Schmidtea polychroa | reverse complement strand
AATTGGGTCTGATGCTCCCTCTAAAATTAATAAATTAGAACAAATAACTGTGGTTAATAATATTCAAGTAGGCGGTTCAGTCGATATTGACGATGAACCTGAAATCGAAATTGATTTTAAGGGGGTTCGAAAGAATCTAAGATTTAATGTAGAAAAGGATAACATCATTCAAATAACCATAACCGATAAAATCGTTAATAAGTTAAATTATGAAATAAACAGAATGGGGTCGGTGAAAATACAATTCTCCGTATTGATTCAATTTGAAAAAGATGGTGAAATTAAAGATAATTTCTTCTCGAATAGGGCAGAGGCTTTTTCAGATAGTTTTCTAAGTGAGGGGGTTCACAAATTAAATAATAAAATAGAAAAATTCACATATTTGGGTAGTGGATGGCGGGTTGTTAAAATCAAAGAAATAGATTTTATATTAACAAAATTTACACATATGAATAGGCTAGCTGGACATAGTTATATCCCCACCCCATCATCTTTAAAATCTAAAAATGCAATAGTAAATGTTAAAAACACCGATGATATGTGCTTTATATATAGTATTTTAGCACTTTTAAAACGTAATATTATACATAGTCATAGGAACCGTGTTAGTTCCTAGGAAAATTATCTTGACGAGTTAAATTTTGATCCCATTTCCGACTGTCCAATGAAACTATGTGATATTCCTAAATTCGAGATGAAAAATAAGGATTTAAATTTAGCAATAAATGTTTTAACTTATAGAACGACCCCTGCTAAGCCTTTTGAAAATATAGTTGACGATAATTATATTCCACATCATCCTCAATTGGATATAATTCACCGATCTAAGGTTATAGGTGGTGAACCCTTATACTTACTTTTATTGGAAGATGGTGATAATTTTCATTACACCGCAGTTTTTAATTTGCAAAGACTAATGAATTGTCGTTCTAACAATGAATGCGGCGTTAGACTTCAAGTGAACTGGTGCCCCCATTGTCTTAACGGATTTAGACATAAAAATGCATTTGATATTCATGTTGCACTTTGCAGTAAGAACCAGATAGGTACTACATTATACACGCTACCTAAAGAGAAAAATTTAATTTTTCAAAATTATGCGAAAACCATAACCCCGCCATTCGTGATATATGCAGACTTTGAATCAATTTTACCGGGGGATATAATACACCATCAAAAGCATTTGCCAATAACAGCAGGTTTATTATTAATAAATAATTATAATAACTCCAAATTTTATTATGAGTTTGTTGGGGATGATTGCATCCTATCTTTCTTGCGTAAGGTGGAGGAAATTGCTATGACAATTGTCCTGCCATATTACGAAATTAATGGGAAAAAAGCCCATGCAAACCTTATCTTTCGCTGAAGAGCGGGCCTTTCGTGATTCCAGAACCTGCTACCTTTGTAAAAAATTCATTAGAAATAGAGTTAGGGATCATTGTCACTTTTCAGGTAAGTATCTTGGTGCTGCCTGTAGGAAATGTAATGTTTCTCGACGAATTCAGAAACAGTTACCTGTGGTTTTTCACAATTTGAGGGGGTATGATCTCCATCATATTTTGAAGTACGGTCTCAATAATTTTCCTTCTTGGGAATTAAATATTATTCCGACCACTACTGAGAAATTCATCTCTCTTATCGCGTACATTAACAAATTGTCTGTTCGTTTTATTGACAGCATGCAGTTT
Source organism: Schmidtea polychroa (assembly GCA_959609185.1). Classification (NCBI taxonomy): domain Eukaryota; kingdom Metazoa; phylum Platyhelminthes; order Tricladida; family Dugesiidae; genus Schmidtea; species Schmidtea polychroa. Next base: position 168,288 of record CAUHTR010007393.1, on the reverse strand, counting down.
GTTAATTCGTCTTTAGCAAAAGCGGTTAAGACTCTTTCCGATCTGCCTTTAACTTCTTCTGTTTTCGATGGCGCAATTGTTCGAGCCAAAGGTATCTTTCCTTATGACTTTGCCACATCTCTTGAGGTTCTGGAATCGACTCTTGAATTGCCACCTATCTGGGATTCTGTGTCTAATGATGAATATGCATTAGCCCAAGTTATTTGGACTCAGCAAAACTGCAATAACATGTTAGATTACATGTTAACTTACCTTAAATTAGACGTGTTTCTCCTCGCAGACTATTTTCAACAATTCCGTGAAAAGGCCATTGCTTACAATGGTCTTGAGCCTCTTAATTTCTATGGCATTCCCGGTATGTCATGGGCCTCTGCGCTTATGACATTAACGGAACCCATTGAACTTTTGCAGGACATGGAAATGTTTAATTTCTATGAAGGAGGGATACGGGGTGGGTTAACATTTGTTAACAAACATTATGTTGCAAGTTCTGAAGACACAGAACTCTTGTATATTGATATTAATAACTTGTATGGTTGGGCCTTAAGCCAAAATCTGCCTTATGCTGACTTTGTTTGGGTGTATGATGATCTTGATTCTGTCTTGAATGAATGTATGAATGCTGATATCGATAACCTTCCATATGGTTATACTATGGAGGTAGATATCGATATCCCTGATTGTTTGCATGACTTTCTGAATGATTTTCCGCTTGCTCCAGAAAAGATGTGCCCGCCAAATTCTAAAGTTGAGAAGCTGATGCTCACGCATTGGCCGAAGAAGAACCATGTTCTTCATTGGCGACTTCTCAAGTTGTATATAGAATTGGGGGCTATTATTAAAAATGTACATAGAGCAATCAAATTTAAGCATGCACCCATTTTTAAATCTTACATAGACAAAAACACTAATTTGAGAGCCAATTCTACATGCGAATTATATAGGGATCTATACAAATTATTTAATAATAGTCTGTATGGGAAATCCGTAGAAAACCTTAAAAAACGGATGAATTTGAGGCTATGCAATTCAGCTGAAAAGATGATTGTATATTAGGGTGGGTCGAATGTTAATAAATTTTGAGTTCAAGAAAGGAAACATGGTTAAAAAGTTGTATTTTGGTATAGAAAAATCGAATCAAACCATTTTACTTAGATTTATGGACATTTACTGCTCCCAACTTTTCTCCGAAAATGCAGTTCAACATAAGTGTGAAAACAATGTAATTTGGCTAGTGTCGGAATGTGTTTTGCGCCTTTGTCCATATTTAGATGTAGCTTTCTTAAGAGCTTATAAGTATATTATTTACTCTCTTGGGCTGAGATAGTATATTCTGTGTCCTCATCCCGCATTGAAATATATCCTGACAACGTCAGTGATTAGGAAGGGCCAAATTTGAATTATCCTTTTCAAAGACAAAAATCAACTTTCGAAATTATTTTTTATTAAAAACATCCAGCCAAAAGTTTAGAAATGTATTAGCGAGGGCATAAAAAGAAGTCACATGAAATCAGCTTTGCTTTGCACCTTGGGCAATTCCTTCCTTGATTTTTTACACAGTAGTACCATACCATGTCTGGACTTGTGACCAAACACTTTGCAACTGGCAGAAGAAACATCTTTGATGGCTCTTTCAACGGCTTGAGAATGACAGGGAAATTGTTCTAATGTAATTTTCTTATTCATCTTCAATTCATGATCCAATATATGAGATAAAAGAGGGGGAGGCGTCAAATTACATTTTGTCCAGTCAATCATGTCAGCATATGATGTAGCAGACGACTGAAGAAAGACAGTATTCTTGTCCATAGTGCGAATCACTTCGGAAGGGAGAAAATTTTGTCTTGCAGTTATGATTTTTTCTGTTGCAAACTTTCTGATTTCTTCATCATCATCACCAACAGCAGCTAGGAGTATATTTTCTGGATGTGAGAAGTAATTGTTGTTCTGAATGACAGGAAAGATGATTTCTTGGTCTGATGGATCCAAATCCTGCAGAAGTTGGAGCATATAAAAAATATTTCTTGCACCATCTTGGCATGACGAGTGAATCTTTATATAAAACCATGACGGTCCATAGAAATTGACAATAAATTTCACTATTCGCATGAGAGGTTCAGATGGAGCAGTTTCGGACATATATAGTCGCAGAATTCTATTAGCTTTCGTTAGCCAGCGACTGTGATTCAAATTTCCTGGTTGTGCCATTTGTAGAAAAGGGACATCCTTGTTGTTGTGGTACCCTTTCTGGACTGCCAAGCATACTCTGAGGAAATACAATTGATCAGTGTTCAATTCTTTCTTGACATTTTCACTAATATCTACGACCTTTCCAGGAAGGGACATAAAGGCTACTACGGGCTTGTCTTTTGGATCAAAATCAAGAACGCTTCCTATTTCACCACATGACGTTTTTGGACCTTTTGTTTCTCCACCATCGACGACTGAAAAATACTTCCTGAATGGCAATTCATTTGCATGCAACAAGCATATCAGCCATTGTAGAGGTCGCCCTAGGTTTTTTTCGAGTCTTCTGATTATTCCATTATTTTTTCCGGTGTTTGTATTGGTTCCATCGCACACAATTGCTTGAAGGGTCAGTGAGGACTGCGTGCTAACGATGATTGACATGATTTCTTTGCCAATATCCACAGCTTTACTACTTTGAGGTACAACATGATCGATATATGTATCCCCTGGAAAGGCGACAATCACATAATGCTCCTCTTTTAGGATCCTTCTATGAAGTAAGGTGGAATCTTGTTTCCCGTCGAAACCGAGGCAAATCAAGTTTTTCGCTTCTGCTGAATGCTGTTCAATTTCTCTCTCCCTCCAGTACTTTCTCTGACGTCGTAATTTTGCGGGATCGATGATTGTTTGAGAGGATAACAGTTCCATATCTTTCAGAAAAGCGTTTACTAGCAAACACGTGTCTCTGTTGCTCACACCACATCTGTCAACAGCTTTACTTAATTCAGGATAATGTCTTCTATTTTGAAATTCATCACATTCTTCTACGCTTGACTCTGAGCTTTCTGTTGAATTGTCTAACTTATCTTTACTTTCATCACTAGCGGCTTCACTCTCCGTGTCACTTCTTGAGGTCGGATGTAGATCGTTAACTTCAGTGTCCATTATTTCATTTTTCATTTGTTTTCCTTTTCCTGTAGGGCTGCTTTTCGTTTGTTTTCTCTTCAATTTTGAGGTTTCCTGTCTGTCCGTATTTCCGATTTTCATGTTTCTGGTAGTTTGTTGGTCAATCCAGAACTCCCACTCTAAGGTAGGAATTTTCAAGGCCAATCGGCATGTACACTGACTTCTTCCACGAGCACCATCATTAAAACATTTGCAGCAACATATGTCAAACAATTTGGAAAACGAGCTTAACTTATCTTGAAATTTGGCAGATGACCTCTTGCATACTGGATACTTCTCTAATTCACGCACTTTTGATATTAGTCGCTTGACACGAACCACAATACTACTGAACTCAACAGTTGGGATACTTGCCTTCATATAAATTTCCTTCACCTTATTTGCGAGAAGAGTTGCTTGTTCGTTAAAGCCAGTATGAAATTGCGTACATTTCTCATTGTAACAGTAATCACGAAACACATCTTCACAAGTAGGTAATTGGTTTCTGGGTAGTTCACAAGTTTGACCAAACAGACAATGACGTGATTTACTTCTTGTTTTGCGAAATTGCTTATTTCTCTGTCCCTTCATAACTGCTCTTCTGTACTCAGCTCTGGCAAAATAAAAGTGAATCATCAAGTTAACTTTTTTAATTATGTCCAGCAAACACTTGACATCCAATCGAAACAAATTAAATTATCTGGGTTTAGACTGACTAGTAGTATCCATGTGGATTATGTGTTGACTGTAGTGTGTGTGTTAGTATTGTTCAGAAGAAATTGTCTTTGTGAGTGCTTGTGTGAAGGTGCTTCCGTGAATTAACCTCTCTATACATGCACGCGTTAGCTTGGACTTGTGAATAGAGCATGTCAAAAATGGTCTTTCTGCAAGCGTGTGACTGCTTGCAGGATGAATTTACAATGGCACATGTGCGAGCATTTTTACTGGGATAGTACTAATACATACAAACAAAAGTTGGGACCTGTAAACCCTTTTAAACAGCAGTCTTTTGCAGGGATATTTCATTTTCTAGCATAAGCACAACTTTTTAGGCATGTTTGGAGAAAAAAAAAATTTTCGACCCACCCTATTGTATATGCTTCAAAGCCGACTTTCAAGAAATCTATCAAAATTGATGATGACTTGATTGCTGCACATCTCAATAAGGATTCTATATGTTTAGACAGGCCTAGTTACATTGGCCAAACGGTGCTAGACCTGTCTAAACTGAGGATGTACCAGTTACAGTATATAGAATTGGCTAAATATAGAAATGAATTTAAATGTGAGATAAATATCGTTGCCGGCGATACTGACTCCTTTTTTCTTGAGGTTAGGAACTGTAAGCTTGACACTCTTTTGCCGGCAATGATTCGTGACAATCTTTTAGACACTTCCAACTATGACCCTGCACATCCCTTATACTCTAGAAACCTTGATTCTGTGATAGGTAAATTTAAAGATGAAAGTAAAGGTCTAGGGTATAAGGAATGGGTTTTCTTAAGACCCAAGTGCTATAGTTTGTTAGGGGCTAAAGATCATTTAAAAGCAAAAGGAGTCAGGTTAATAGGTACAGAAATTAGGCACGATTCATATTTAGAATGCTACAATAACAACGTAGTATTTTCTGTGCCACAAAGTAGGATAGGGACGCGGAACCATCAATTGTACACATTTAAAAACAATAAAATCGCGTTGTCAAACAACGACGACAAGCGGTTTTGGGTGGGGAAAAATTCCAGTCTCGCATTTGGGCATTATTTAGCACTAGATGATATAAATGATGATCAAATATTTGAAGAAGTTGGGCCACTATTCGGAGGATTAAGTCCAGATTTTGTTTCTGGTGATGAGGAAGTGGGTCCACTTTTCAATGGTTTAAGTCCAGATTTCGATTCTGGTGATGATCCTAATGATGAAATAGATATAGACGATGTACAATTGAGTGACGAAATTGATATTGATGATGTACAATTGAGTGATTAAGCGATTTTAATATCTTTTTCCTGTGATAAATTAATATAACTTTGTAAAAACATTGATTTGTGTTGATTTTTATTAATGAAAAGTTTTCGTATTTCTTTCTATGGATAAAAATCATTATATTGTGTAATATTATTAATCATTCCTTAAGTGTTTAAACATAGAAAGTATATTAAAAATTGTTTTATTATTGAAAACTAGTAATGTTGTCACTATGGATCAGAACTTTGTTTTGAGCCATTAAAAGAATTAAAATTTTTATAAAGTTTTATTATTTTTATTTAATTTGATAATACTGTTCATATTTACTTTAGTTTGCAGTGAGCATGTAACTAAATATCTTTGAAAAAAAAAATAATAATAATAATAATAATATGATCAGTACCCATGTGACTTGTTGAATGTGAGTAGTACCCTTGTGACCAATACCCATAGGAGGACAGAATATCTTGTCGGATAGACTAGGAGTATATAATAATAATAATTATAATAATAATAATAATAATAATAATCAACGATTTAAACAAATTAAATTATTATGTAATCGATAATTAAAACAAAAATTATTCGTTCTAAAAATATGACGTAATCATTCTAAAAATAAGAGGCACCATTCTAAAAATATTAGGCATCGTTCTAAAATTATGACGTAATCATTCTAAAAATAATAGGCATCATTCTAAAAGTATGGCGTAATCGTTCTAAAAATATTAGGCATCGTTCTAAAAATAATAGGCATCATTCTAAAAATAAGAGGCACCATTCTAAAAATATTAGGCATCGTTCTAAAATTATGACGTAATCATTCTAAAAATAAGAGGCACCATTCTAAAATTATGACGTAATCATTCTAAAAATAAGAGGCACCATTCTAAAAGTATGACGTAATCGTTCTAAAAATATTAGGCATCGTTCTAAAAATATTAGGCATCATTCTAAAAATATTAGGCATCGTTGGGTGAGTCATTCTCTTTGTTAATATTAATGATGATGATACCTTCAATAGCTCATTCGAAAGGTCTTGCACTAAGCTTTAAGATGAGGGATCGTCCAATAAAATCGGTTGGCGGGAACATTAATTTTTGGGATGAAAAAAAGTGTGAGCCCTCTGGACCAATTAATAATATTTTGAAAAATAATAATAATTTAACTTTGAAAAGATGGTGGTCATCAATTGTTAATAATATTAAAACTATTAAAGATATATAAGATACCTATAGCTCATTCGAAAGGTCTTGGACTGAGCTTTAAGATGAGGTATCGGTCAATAAAATCTGTTGGCGGGAACAATAATTTTTGGGATGAAAAAAAGTAGGAGCCCGCTGGACCAATTAATTAAAAAAAATTACGTAATAGTTCTAAAAATATGTGGCATCGATTACGTAATAGTTCTAAAAATATGTGGCATCGTTCTAAAAATTTTTTCCCCGGGGGGGGAGGGGGTATGTGGCCTGGGGAGCTCCTGGTCTGGGGAGCTCCAATCCTACTACTATCTCTATTTTCACTAAAGTCAAATTTTAATCTCAACTTATTCAGGTACAGAGTCCAATATTTAAAAGGAATATTTTTACTTTATTCATTACTTATTATATTATCAGCATTTCCTTCAGTATAGTTTTGAAATGAGATTTTGAGACTATTTTTTTCTTTTAATTATGTAAAAAATATACGAATATTCATATTTAATTTATTTGAAGAACTCTACGAAACATTATTTAAATGTTTATTTTTTTAAAGGCATAGAAGCTATAGAACATAGGTTCCCAACCGGTGCTCCATGAGAATGTTACAAGTCACTTTCATATATCAAAAATTTGCTTTGTTTTTTTTGAATTTTGAAAGTGTTAGAATTGGTATAGTAAACGAAGAAAACTGTTTTATCTGACTCCAAAGATAAACGTTCTAGCGTGTAGGTAATTTAAATAACCTACATGATTTAAATGGAAAACTAAGAAGTGTGTATTGATAAATATATATTATTATATACAACAATTACAATGATTTAGTTTTGTTACACTCAAAAATGCCGCTTTTCACTATGAAGATAGAGATCGGTTATTTGAACCGTCCTCAGATAAAGAGGTCTGACGCTGAGGCTGCTGGTTTATCACAGCGCTGATCTAAGGTGAAATGAACATTGAGGGAGATTTCCGAAATTTGCGCGATTGATTAGAACAAATCTGTTCTAACGTTATCTACTAGAAACCCCTTAAGAATTTATTTCCAAACAGTTGCAGTTGGCATCTGGGAGGGAGATTTTAATTTATTTCAAATAACTTTAATAAAAGAGTCAAAAATATTCTAGATAGAATTAAAACAACTGGATTAAAGTTAAACCGAGAGAAATATCATTTTCTGAGTTTTTAGACAATATCATAAATAAAGATGGTATAAGAACGGAGGATCGTAAAATTGATGCAATAAAAAAGTTCCAAAGACCAAAATGTTTAAAAAGGTTTAGGAGTTTTTGGGACTTACGAATTTTTATCGAAGATTCATTGAAAATTATACAAAGTATTCTAAGAACTTGGGTAAACTATGTGGGAGTAACCAAAAAAAATTAATATGGACAGATGAATGTGAAATAGCGTTTCAAGGTATTGTTGGGTTCAACAAGAGAGGCACAAAAATGAGGTGAAAATTGACAAAAACACCAAATTCAAAATAAAAATTTAAAGTACAAAATATTAATTAAAAATAAAAAATTTTAAAAATGAATATTTTCCGGGGGAAACTGGTATGGGCGGATGCTAAATAATGAGACCAGTTCAGCTATAATAAAATAAAATCAATGGGAGGTCCCTAAAAGGAATAAATTACAAAAAACAAAAATTAATTAAAAATTAGTTAACTAATGGAAAACCCGAGCTAATGGGAAACCTGAGCTAATGGAGAACCCGAGCTAATGGGAAACCCGAGACAATGGAAAACCTGAGCGAATTGAGAAAACTTGAATTAGCAATCAAATTTTGGGAAGGCAATTAATTTAGCCGGATAAAATAAAAGTGACAAGAGCCGTCAAAGAAAAAGAGCCAATTCCCTTAAATTGAATTAGACCTACAAGAGGAAGCCCGGGGGAAGTAAGACCAAACTAAAACTAATTTGCAAAAATAAAGTCAATTACCAAGTGGTTATAAAAGCAACTGGAAAGAAAACAAAACTGCCAGTTGGTCGAAGAAAAGAAAATAGAAGTTTGACGAGAGCGAAAAAGGAAACATTAAAGTTAGTAGAAAATAAACAATTTAAAAATCGAACGTACCAGAAAGGGACATCTCCCGTTGGAAGATCTACTCCTGCGTGAGATTTGTTGGCAAATTGAAAAGTGCAGACAAAACCTGATTGTATCAAGTGTGAGTAAACTAATAAAAAGTGTAAAAGTGTAACTGCATCAGTGTTAATAAAGATTTTGTGTTGGGTCGTTTATTTATTTTGAAAAGAACACAAAGGAGTCAGACCGTAGTACCGACTTACATTAAAAACCCAACAGTATGAAAGAACAATTAATGAGAGCTACAATACTGGCTTTCCCGGATTTAAAAAAAGAATTTATATTAGATACTGATGCAATAGGAGCGGTGTTATCACAAATAGATTCTAATTTGAATGAAAGAGTGATTGCGTATGGATCGCGTGCAATGAGTACACACGAATTAGGGTATTGCATCACTAGAAAAGAATTACTTGCAATTTATTATTTTACGTTACATTTTAAACATTATTTATATGGGAAACGATTTAGGCAATAACATTTATGCTTAAAACCAAGAAACCTATTACATCATAGTTTCAAATATGGATTAACCATCTTAGTGGTTTGGATTTAGTTTTAGAGTACAGGAAAGGCGAATTACATGTTAAATCTGATGTTTTATTACGGAGCGAATGTGACACATGCATACAGTGTCAAACAATAAACGAAGAACCAAAGAAAGGTTAAAGACATGAATCTTAGCGTTGATGTTAGGAGATGATGGTTTCATGTGGCAAAAGGACTCTATAGAGATTGCTGATATAAAAGAAAAAATACTGAAAGAACAAGAAATCCAATTTGAAATTAACAACAACACACTCATCAAACGTTATGCCACACAGGGGTAAAGAAAGTACAAGATTATATTTCACAAACATTTAATTAAATTTTTTTTTGTTCTTTTTATGTAATTTCTTCAACATTATACCATATTATTATGAGACAGCACTAAAATTATAATAGCCCACTGGTAGGTGAAGGAAGGCACGAGGATCTATCAGGTTCTTGGAGGGCTTCCGAAGCTTACCTGATGAGGAGCAAAGAAAACATCATTTGGAGAACTTGGTTTATGGTGTGATTATGGTGCTCCTCAAACTTTTCATGTAATCAAAAGTATTAAGTAACTTCAAAAAAGTTAGGAATCACTGCTGTCGAAAAAGATAAAAAAATATTTTTATTAATGACTATACATTTCATCTTAGAAAAAAATCTGATTAAAATGTGTGTGAACATCGGTTCTATTTATAAAGAATATATTCGACAACACAAGTACATCGATTTTGAATGCTAATCACGGAAAACTCCAAATAGTATCAGTGATAATATTTAAATAGTATCACTAGTAGAAAATTAAATAATGATACTAATTAGACTAGTGATATTATTTGGTGGTTTCAAAATAAAAGATAAAAAATTAGCAAAGTTAAATTTTATTCATTTTTTATGATATTTATTTTTTACACGGAGAGGGTTAAAAAAACATAAAACAAGATAAAATTATTATAATATAGCAATTGGGATTTTATTAAAGACAATAATGACAATTGATTCAAACTTTAACTTCAATCGCGCTACTTGGTACCAAAGGAACTTATCAAATTGAAATTTTAGACCGAACAACATTTCGTTAATGATTCTATAGTCTTGTTACTTTTGGGTTTTTAACATTTATAATGAAGAAGTTTGTTCAAACCTAAATAATTTGCACTACTAAGAAAATAGACCACTTGCATTTTCCAAACATAAGAATATAAACAGCCATTTCAACCTAATAGTGATACTCCTTGCTGCAAAAACTCCAATATGAATGTATCCCATTTTTTATGGCTAAATAAAAAAATTATTTTAAAGTTTATATTTAGATGAAGTAAAATTTTAAATGAATTAAACATCAAAGAAAGAGAGATGATAATATATTCCATCAAAAAAGATGTTAATCCTTTGGGAAACAATAATATCCATTCCTCCTACTAATGATGATAAGCTGTAGAGCTTAGCCAAAATCTAATATTAGAGATATGCGTAAAAATGCTAACCTTGACTATGAGGAAAATAATTTATTATCTGAAAAATTTTATTTTTATGAAAAAAAAGAAATAATGTTATTTTTATTATAACGTTTTAGAAAGAGATTTTTCATTTGGTTAGACTTTACGTATGTGGTACATGTATTTTCGTTGTAAGAAAATTATTATTTGTTTCTACAACAATTAATATTTTATTAATAATAAAGGAAAATATGTACCTTTTTGTTTTAAATATTTCTTGGATTCCTGAAAAATTTTATTATTAATATAAAAATGAAACGACTTTTATTATTTAGTGTAATGAACAGTGGCGTAGCAAGCATAACTGGCGCCCCCTCTCCCGAAAAATATGTAATAATAGAATGCTGTACCCAACTTAAAATACTATATAATATATTACAAATAGTCACTACATAACTTCGCTTCTACAAAATAATATAGTATTTTCGGGATAAATAGAGACAAAGGCTTGGGTTATGCTTTAAATTTTACTGCATTTAGACTGGATTCATTTTGAAATATTAAGAATCCACAAAAAATCATTTTGATATTATTTGAAGATTATTATCGAATTTTAAANAATATATTTGAGGTGATTGTTAATATTATTTTTAACTTTATTTGTAATTGTTATAATCAAATACATTTTATTGAACCAGTGTTTGTGTTCTTATTTATATAGGAACCATCAAGTTGAGATTTGAGATATATATAAAACTCTACCTTTTGTTGAGGTTGGCATAATTATGCATAGAATAGCTATTATAGACACATACGGGTATAGCTAAGTTGCGAACCAAAATTCCTATAGCAACTGTTAATATAAATTGTGCAATAAGTCTGGTTATTTTTCATGGATTAAAGCTAGTCATATAATAATAAAAATAATAAATTTTATTAATTTAATTGTATATTTTCTATTTATAGAATATCAAATAAAATTATTAAATAATTTTAATTATTTATTTGTTTACCTCTGAAATGTTTTATTGCATTTTGAATTCTCTAATTTCCTTTTTGAACGCCTTATAGACATTATATAGCATAAATATAATTAAAATTCTTTAAATTAATTCTATAATACAATTGTATTAACTTTTGACCATTTACGTACATTTTGAAAAACCATTTTGTTTAAATTTGAGTGTAATTAATCAAATGTTATTTATCAAGTATAAAACTAAATTTACTTGTTGGTAATTCATAAAACATTTAAAAATGTTTATTCACTTTAATTAATTCTAAAAAAAACATTATTCCATTTCATCTATATTTGTTTTAAACAATTCAATCTCGTGTGTAAAAAATCCAAAAATTTCTTTTCAGTTGCTTTTTGTGAGTTTTGTTTATTGTTTGCATTTAAATTTGTTTGAGGAAAAAAGATTAAATTAAAAATTTAATATACATTTTGTATTTTAGAAATGCTCCCAAGGTAAATTTTACAGCTTATATAAACATTTTAGATAATAATTTTCGAAAAATTAAAATTATATGTAATGCTACAAATTTGGAAATTATTTTTTATAATTAAGTTATATTTATTTTAGATGTTTTTTTTTTGAAAATTTCATTTATTTTCATTATTTATCAATTATAGATCAACTTTCTTCCTAATTTGATATTTATTTCGACTTATTTTTTAAATATAAATAGTCTGGAATTTTCTATTTTATGACATAACAGTTCAAATATTTATCTCTTTAGGATCGAAGACTATTAAGTAATACAGTAGAACCTCGATTATCCGGATTGTTAAAAATAAAAACACAAATTTTACGAATTTGCTGCTTTGGCGAATTGAAACTACTTTCAAATGTTTAAGTGCTTGTTGGATTGCATAATATTGTGTATGTGTAACACAACACGTCTGTTACAACAAGATCAAGTTCTTTTTAGAATCTTTAGACGGAGATATGAGTCAGTACTCATCCAAATTCAATACTCGACAGTTATTTCTTGAAAATTTGATGATGATTTAAATATTTTTTTAATATTTTCAATATGGAAAAGACAACGCAAAGAAAACGTGTTGTGGTATCATTAAAAGACAAATTAGACAAAATCACTGCTTTAAAGAGCGGGGTCTCGGAATGTTTTTTGTCTAATAAATACGGTGTTGGAAGGTCAATGATCTGCGATATAAAAAAACAAAGTGAAAAAATAATGAAGTTTACTAATTCTTTATTATTAGAAGATGGAAGCTCAGAGCGTAAGGTTATAAAAAATCAGGAAATGAAGAAGTGGAAGAGTGTAATTTTATGTGGTTCATTCAAAGACGATCATCTGGACAGGCAATATCTGGTCCATTATTGTGCAAAACAGTAATATTTTTTAATACAAGATTAAATGGAGATTCTACCTTTAAAGCAAGTTCGGGTTGGCTCGAAAAATTCAAAGGGCGCCATGGTATCAGAGAACTTGAAATTCATGGGGAAAACTTTTTGCTGACGTACCTTCAGCTAACACTTTCATTGGCACATTAAAGGTGTTTATGGAGAAAGAAAGGTTTGACGAAGAATTTATTTACAAGGCTGACGAGACCGGTTTAAATTGGAAGAAACTACCCAACAAATCTTTAGCATCAAGACGCGAAAATACTACGCTAGGGTACAAAACTAATAAAGAACGTGTCACCATAATGGTGTGTTCCAATGCAACAGGCAGACAGAGACTCCCACTGTTTGTCATTGGGAAATCAAAAACTCCTAGGTTCTTTAAAAATATTAGAAGTCTTCCGGTTGTATATGATCATCAGAAAAAAGCCTGGATGAATGGTGAAATTTCTAAACGATGGTATGAAAAACAGTTCATTCCAGAAGTGAAAAAATATCAAAACTCTATAGATAAAAAGGGAAAAACATTATTATTACTAGAAGTTAAATCCATCTTTAGATCCATCTTTAAATTTGCAACAAAAATCTTCAAACTAATAATATATATTTAATCAAAGAATTTCTAAATAACAAGTTTTAATTAATTCACAAAATCTGCCAAATCCAAATTATTTAAACAAACAGATATCTAACTCTCCCCTTCTTAAGAATTTTTCCACTTCTTCAGCCACTCGATTCTTCTTTCTTTCGTTCCTTCTTGTGAATGTAGTTCGACTCGATGAGGTGATAGAAATCTGGCGATTTTATATGGGCCATCGTATTGCATACCATCCTTGTGCCTGTTCTGCGGCTCTTTACGTACGAGTACCTCCTCCCCCACCTCGAAAACACGAGTGCCCCTCTTTGTCTTATCCATAGCTCTCATAGTGTCTGCGGCTTTACTCGAATTAAATCTCGCGTCTTCGATTCTTTCGCTTCTTGATATCTCGGCTTGTTTCAGGTTAGAGTGTAGGTTAACACTCCGTCCATAGATTATCTCAAATGGTGATAAACCTGTAGCACTTTGTCGACTGCTATTTATAGTGAACTCTATTCTGGGTAGAAGTTCGTGCCAGTTTCTCTCTTCACATCCGCCTGCCAATGTTGCTGTAATAAGATCTCTTATCGTTCGTATGGCTCTTTCGGCTAAACCATTTGATTGGTGCTGATAAGGTGAGCTGAATTCCTGTTTGATTCCAAGTTTCTGTAGCTTCTGTCTTAGGAAATTCCCTTCGAAATTTCGGCCTCTATCTGTTAAAATGCTCTTCGGTTTTCCAAATCGATAGATCCAACTATTAAGTATTGTTTTGAAAATGGTCCCTTCGTCTTGCTTTGTTATTGCAGTTAAAGAAATCAGTTTGCTAAAACGGTCCACCATTACTACCATATATTTTTTCATGGCGTTTATTTCCATGTAAGCCACATCTATAACAATCTGTTCTAGGAATTCAGAGCTATATCTAGGAATAAATGTTTCCTTGGTTCTTGTCTGATCGATCTTTCTCTTAGCGCAGATCTCGCAACATCGTAAACAGAGTTGGATTGTTTCTTGCATTTTCGGCCAATAAAATATCTTTTCCATATAATGAAATAATTTCTTAACTCCAATGTGACATAGTTCTTCATCTAGTGTTGTTGTTAACAGGCCTGCAAATGTTTCTGGGACTAACATTAAGATATTTTTGTTCTTTTCTACTGTTATTAATCCTCCATCAATTCGTGTATTTTTTACGTTAAAAGGAAAACAATTCTTTTTCTCCCGTGTACATCCATTTTCCAATATCTCTCGCAGCTCTTGAAACCGAATGTCCTTTTGTTGTTGTTCCCATACTTTTTCCATAGCTTCTGTTCTTTGGATAGTATATATATATCTAATCTTTGATTTTCCTTGCTTAGCTTCTTCATGTCTTGTTTGACACTGAGTGCAAACCATACTTTTTAATCTTGATAGTCCATCTGCATTCGAGTGTTCTTCGCCTTTCCGATATTTTAGTTCAAAATCATATTCCGACAGGTTAGCTAACCATGTTTGGAACTGCGGACTGATTGGCGTTTTTGTAGTGTTCATGAAAACCAATGCCTTGTGGTCGGTGCGAATTATGAATTTTTTTCTGTACAGATATTCTCTAAAATGCATGACGTATTCATGTACGGCGAGCAGTTCTTTCCTGGTTACACAGTATCCCTTTTCATGTGATGACATATGTCTCGAGCCATAAGCTATGACAGATTCTTCTCCATCTTCTGTAATTTGACTCAAAACTGCACCAATGGCTCCAAAACTAGCGTCTGCGTCTAAGATAAAAGTCCTATCTTCTCTTGGAAAATCAAGGATAGGTGCTTCGCACAACCGTCTCTTCAGAGTTTGGAAGCTCTCATTGCATTCTTTAGTCCAACTTATATCTTTATCGCATCCAGATGTTGCAGCGTATAATGGTTCGGCGATTTTGGCATAGTCTTTGATGAATCTTCTATAGTAGTTCGTTAATCCGAGAAACGATCTCAATTGTTTTGAACATTTTGGTACTTTTGCTTTCTCGATCTCTTCCACTTTCTTCCTGTTTGTCTGGATACCCTTCTCGTTAATTGTGTGACCAAGGAAACACAATTCTGTTTTATTGAATTTGCATTTTTCTGGATTTATCTTCAGTCCTGCCACTTGAATTCTTCTGAATATTTCCCTTAATAGCTCATCGTGGTCTTTTTGACTTTTACCATATACCAAGATATCATCTAGATAAACTACTACTCCCTTGAATAGCATTCCTTCTAGCACTGTGTGCATCAGTCTCTGGAATGTCGCAGGAGCTGTTGCTAAGCCAAATGGTAGTCTATTGAAGCAAAATTGTCCTTCTCTTGTACTGAATGCAGTCATCTCTTGAATTTCTGGAGCTAACTCCACTTGATAATACGCCTGACCTAAATCGATTGACGAAAATATTTTTGCATTCGCGAGACAGTCTAGTAAGAATTTGGTGTTAGGCATCGGAAATGACTCTTTTTCTGTTATGGAATTCAATCCACGATAATCTACACACATCCTGATAGATCCATCTTTCTTCCCTACTATCACTAACGGGGCATTCCAAGGACTCTTGCAACACCGAATAACATTTGCTTTCTTTAACTCTTTTATCAGTTCTTCAATCCTTTTCTCCATGTGCATTGGTTGACGTCGAGGATGTTGCATTATTGGGCCTCCTGTTATCCGCATCTCATGTCGAACTAAGTTTGTAAATCCCAGATCGAATTTCGATGCCATAAAAATTCCGCCGAATTCCCTGATCATTCCTTCCATATCTTTATTATTCTCACCTGCCATCGCCACTAGTGCTTTATTTATTCTTTCTTCATCAGTGTAAATTTTGTTTATCAATGACGTTTCTATATTATTGATTTTCATTAACTTTACTCCAAACTCTTTCATTGTATCAATGCCTCCTATGAATTCGGGTTTGATCTCTTTTACCACTACTACTGTGATCATTTTGGTCTTCTGATTCCACGTGGCCGGTATAGTCATGTATCCCATTGCTTCTTCACCTCCAGTTGAAAAAACTCCGCACAATAATATCATACTACGTTTAAGTTCTGGTTTGCCTATTTTCTCCCACAAATTCTTGCTCATAACTGTTACTGATGCTCCAGAATCCCATAACATCTCTGTTTCGGCATTATTCAACATTATTTTACTCCAATTTCTTCCATCTTTCGTCTGGTACATCTCTTCTTCTGCCTCGTCTCTTCGTCGTTCATTTCCTATTTCACAATTTATTGTCTTGACTCCACCGACGAAATGAAACCCATGGAGTCGCTGATGTTTTTTCCGTCTTCTCTCAATATAGTATATTTCTCAGGGACATTGTATCTATCTTCCATATTGATGTGATCCATTCTGAAATCCTGGCCGTTCTCGGTGTAATCTCTTGTTTCAGATTTTGAATCTTCTTCTTCTATGCACGCTATTCTTTGATATCGTTGTGGAACATCTTTCCGTAACGAAAAACAATCTCGGAACCCGTGTCCTTCCTTGCCACATATCAGACATTTATTTCCCAGTGGACACTCATACCTTCTATGTCCCCTTTCGCCACAGCAAAAACAATCACCTACCGTTAATTTTGGGACCGATGCTTGTGGTAGTCCCCTACTTTCATTGTACAGCCTCCTTGCAATATTCTTCATGGATATTGTTGGCAGCTTCCTTTCTGAGCTATTCGGGATTCTCGCATTTCTCAAGAATTGTTCTCTTGGAGATTGTTCTCGACGACCATGGTTATTTCCTTCGTATTGTATTGGTCCGCGTATAGGATGTTCGTCTCTTCTTGATCTGTGGTGACTAAATTGGTCTTCTGGTAGTCTTCTTTGTGATGATGTATGCATGGGATCTTGGGTATTCTTTTGAATTCTCATCTTCCCTCCCTCAGTCACGCTAGCGTATGTTCTTTGACCGATTACTTTAATAAATTCTGTTTTATGGTTTCCATTTTTGTTACTTTCAAAAATTTTTGCCAATGATCTCGTTTCTTCAATTTTTGTTTCTGGTTTCGTCAATAGTATCTCTCTCAGTCTCGCATCGCGTGCTTTATTTGCGATGAGATCTTGAACAATATCTTCTTCTGATCGTCCTGAATTTATAACTTCAGCTAAAGCTTTCCTTAGCCGTATCTCAAAAGCTGCAAACCTTTCATCATCTTCCTGTTCCATAGCTGCCAATTCTCTGATTTTGTCAGTTATTGATTTTGTAATTGTGAACGTATTTAAGAACCACGCTTTGGCTTTTACATCTGTTGTTTCTGTTTCTCTGACGTTTCCCCACAATGTCTTTGCTTCTGCCACTAATAACACATCGAAAGTGCTTGTCAATCGCTGTCCATTTGTCAGCAACCATTCTTCTATATCTTTGATCCATTCTTCTGCTTCTTTTAAACCTCGTCCATCATATCGTCTGATGTTCAGTGTGAGCATGTCTTGGCATGATTTCGGTAGGCATTCCATTAGCGATTTTGTCGATTTTGAAATGGCGTTGATATTTTGATTTTCGGCGTGGTCGCCAGTTAAATCCATCTTTAGATCCATCTTTAAATTTGCAACAAAAATCTTCAAACTAATAATATATATTTAATCAAAGAATTTCTAAATAACAAGTTTTAATTAATTCACAAAATCTGCCAAATCCAAATTATTTAAACAAACAGATATCTAACTATAGATAATGCACCGTCACACACATCTATAGGATGTTTGAATCAGATCGATGAAATGTTTACGGTAAAAATTCTTCCACGAAATGAGACGTCTGTAATGCAACCGATGGATCAGGGTGTAATAGAAACATTCCAGCGGTTGTATACAAAACAGATGCTTCGACGATTATTGCTAGCAGACGAAAATAATGAAGAAACATTTATCCGTTTTCATAAGAAAATAAATTTAAAAGACTGTTGCTACATGGCAGCAGAAAGTTGGAATTCAACGTTGAAAAAATCATGGAACAAATTTTTGAAAAAACCATTAATATGTTCCAATAACGCAGTATTAAGTGATTTTCAAGGCATTACGGAAGCAATAGTACAACTTTCAATATTTGGTGAATGTGACGAAGAAGATGTCACCAAGTGGTTAAATTGCGATGCGAACGATACTGGATTCCAAATTTTGAATGATAAAGAAATAAATAAATAAATATCAGTCTCAGTGGAATAAGATGAAGAAGACAATGATGAAATTTGTGAGGGGATATCGGTCCTACACATTCTGAAGCTTTTCAGTGCTTAGATGTCGCCATGAAATGGTTTGAGAGCCAAAAAGAATGTAACTCAAGTCAACTTATGTGTCTTAAAAGTATTCGCGATTTGGCAGCTTCAAAAAGAATAGCTAACTTTAAGCAAAAATCCATAATTGAATTTCTAAATAAAGAATAATTTATTATTGAAGATATATGTAAATGTAGACAAATAAAAATTATTCATATTCAATTTATTCTTATTTCCTTGTCAATTATGATTTTTTCGATTAATCGGATTTTCCATTATCCGGACTACTTTCATCCTCAATTAATCCGGATAATCGAGGTTCTACTGTAATGAACATGAAATATGAAACATGTTTCAAACATAAAACAGCATACACGCAAGCATCAAACATTTCACGATAATTATTAATTTGTTTATTTAATTATTAAATTACCTATATCCTCCCGCTTTAAAAGGCTTTAACCATTCAATATTCCGAATGATTGTAGAACCTGAATTATCTAAAATTTCATAACAGTTTCGATTATCATCTTTATTTCGTAAATATATATTTAACTAATACTTTATCTTCAATGTTGCACGTTCTATGAATTCTTTTATGATTGTCATAACGGTTGTTGTTATTAAGCTCTCTAGTTTATTATATTAATTGCTGCTGCTTCCTATTGATATTTTCGATATAGTCCGATATGTTTTTATTTGCTGTTATGTTTCGTTGTACGAAACAATGTTTGTTTATGCGTTTGCCAAATATAACTTCTACTGGAGAATGCTTAGTACTCTTCTGAACTCTAGCATTTAATGTATATTCTATTTATGGTAGGGTATATTCCCAGTTTTTGTACAACTTATCATTAATACAACACTGATTCCAATCTCGTATTGAACGAAATCGTCTTTCCACCTGGTCATTTGTCTGGTGATGATATGGGCTCGAGAAATTTAAATTTATATTATTTTCAGTTGGCAGTAGTTTAAATTCTTTTTAGATTCAAAATATTTTCCTCAATCTACGAAGATTACTTTTGGTGAACCAAATTTTAATATTCATTTATTTAACGTTACATTCAGTCCTCTCATCATGGGTTTTTACAGCTTCTAAAACAACATATTTACTGAACTAATCAATCATGACCATAATAAACTTTTTCCACTAAACGTTATCTTAAGTGGACCGCAAAGATCAATGAAAACACTTTCAAATGTTTCATTTGACGATAATCTATGAACAATTTCACATGTTTTTGATTTTAAAAATTTTCTTTTCTGACAAATTTCACAAGCTTTTATCACAATTTTAGTGAATTTATCTACTAACGGAACAAAATATATTTCTAATGTACTCTTTTCAATACCCGTAAAGGTAGTGTTTGAAATTTTGTGTAAAGTGAAATACTAACAACAATTCTTTTCTTGTTATGCAATAACCAATCTCGTGAGTAATCAAACTCTTAGAACCATAAGCTATAACGTTTTCAATATTCAAACTATTTCTTTGTGATAATATGCTGTCGAAACTAGCATATGTATCAAGGATGAATTCTTTTTCAAAATCTGGATGTGCTAGTATCGGTGCGTTGACCATCTGATATTTAAGTTTGTCAAAAACGTTCCACACTCATCATTCAATTGAATCTTATTTTTAGTAGACTTAACTCTACACTGCATGACTTTTTATATTTTTTAATATTTTTATATTCGTTTCAGCGAGATTATTATAAGTTAAAGAACAACAGTTTATTATATTGCATTGTAGTATATTGTATTATATTGTATTATATTGCAAATATAGCCAATACACTGCTTCTCTTCTTTCTTTTTCTCTTTGACCAAATGGTGGCTTGTTCACTTTTGAGCTTTCTTTTTATACTGTTTATTAGTGACCAATTATCTAGAAAATTGCGCTTAACTATTTCCCCGGGAATCCTAAATCAATATTTTTGTGTTTTTTGTTTATTCTAATTTGTTTACCTCACTGTTATCTCACTGCTCGGGTCTCATTGCGCATCGGGTTTACTTCAGTGCAATATTTTTCACATATACATTTGAAGTTTAGAACTATATTGAGTTAATTTTTATTCCAGTGTCGTTAAAAAATATTGTATTGTGAGGCCCAGTAAAATTTTTTTCTTGCAATATGGCCCTCAGACGTTCATAGTTTTGACACCCATGATTTACAGTAATGTACTATAGTAATAATTGTATGTTAATCTTTCGTACATTTGGGTGTAAAGTCTTATAACATGTGAGTTGGTGTCCAATTGCAAATTGAAACCAATGGATCTAAAAAAATATGCCTTTATCTAAAGAATGTAAATATATATAAATCGAATTGTTAAATATTACAATGACATTAACTGTGCTGTATCCGACCACCAAAAGATGATAAGTTTTGGAACTGTAAAATAAAAGTAAATAAATGTAACAATTTCAGACAATATTTATTCAAATCAATTCTCAGGAATCCCAGATTAATTAATAATTCTATTCAATTTTAAAAATGACTATTTATTTTAAAATAAAAAATTAAAGCCATCAGTTGATTTCTCTGTGGGCTAGCTTTAAATAATAAATAAACTCAAATTCCCAAATTTTTTATGGAAATAAATTTTAAATGCATTTTAAGATATCATTAATACAATTATAATTATTATAATTTATTATAATAATTATTATTATATTATTATTATTAATAATTTCTGTTTTTACACGAACTTTTATACGAAAATTTGATTTAACGCAATTCAAAAAAATTCATTTTTAGCAAGAAAAACCTTAGCAATCATTTTGGCAAGCATGATTCTATTGAGGAAAGAGCTGGGAAATTTCAACGTGACCTCTGAAACACCAGAACTACTTAAGAATGAAAATGTAGTTGACGAAAAGTGAAGTTAAATCTTACATAAACGAATGAACATTTCATAATGATAGCATTTAAATATAATATTTTACCATATTTTGGTTAATTAATATTAATTATTTTATTATACTTTATTCAATTATGATTTTTTTGTTTATTATTTTTGATTATGATTTTTTTTGTTTTCGTATATAAATACTAATCTCATAAACATATCTAATATGCATTTAAATAAACATTGTGTATAGCATGTAAAAACATTGAGTTTGTATATTCTTTTATTTTTATTCATTTTACAAACGTAGAACCAATACTCTACTTTAATATGGATATCATTTTTTATTTGTGTGATTTTTTTATTCGGGTTTTCGGGGAACGTATGTATCGCACAAAAGCATAACTAGGTGTATTATTTAATATTATTTTATTATTATTAATAATTTTTTTATAAGATCATATAAAGATATCATATAAAGTACGCGATATGCTTATTAATGAGTCTAATACATCCGGTTGGATTGTGTCCTGATTTTATTTATCAGTTTGCATGTAATGGGTGTTATAATTTCCCGCCATCTCTCTATTCGAGATCGATATAAGAGTGGTATAGTAACAAGAATGGCATAGTAACAAGGGTTTATAAAAATAGATTAATTTTCTCAAGTTACTTATTCAACCAAAGCTCTCAAAAATTGTTGGTTGGCGGATCACGTGCATCACTTTATCTAACTGATTGCACGCTTGCATCACACCTGGCTTCCCACTTCCATAAGTGCTCCACAGGGCCGGATCTATGGGTGGAGCGAGGGAGCGACCGCACCAGGCGCCAGAATCACACTGAAAAAAAGGCGCCTTTTCGATCAAATTGAAGAATAATTATTCTCAACAAAACTATCATACTGACTGTTATTATAACACGTATTTCTACATAATAATCTATATTTTGATAAATTTGCATTTTTGAGCGCTTTTCCTCTATATATATATATATTATTACAATAATGTTAAATTTTTATTGAACAAAATTCAAATTTTTCACATTGCTTTGAAACTGTCTCTTTATTGGCGAAAAATCAAATTTGACTTTAACAATATAGGCGCCTTTTCAAGAAGTTTGCTCCAGGCGCCAAAATAGTACCATCCGGTACTGGTGCTCCAAGCGCGCTGAGATTTCTCGAATGGAAAGACTTCCTCCTCAACAGTTATATCGTCATCCTTGCTCTCCATCGGCTCTTCACCACATAGCATCTTATTCAATGTGAAAATCCCACCAGTCGCGAAGCGCTCATCAGCTTTGAGAAAGTAAGACAGCTCGATCTCTTCGTTTTCGTCCATATTTTCCTCGACAGACAGAGCTTCCCAGATATCGAGCAGCTCCGCATTCTGTACCTCAGTTTCGATCTCCTCTTCAATATACTTATCCTTTACGAAACAATTTCTAATCGACGACTCGGAGACCTGCAACCAAGCACACCGGGCGACATGTAAAGTGTCAAGCAACATAAACTTAATCTCCTTTCCTTCATCCATGGCCTCAAGTCGGCGACACAACAGGAACTTCTTGTAGTGGCGTGAGATTTTCTTTGATTCGTTGATCGATTGGTTGCGAGTTGGCTGTCGTGTTGGGTGGGAAGAAGACTAGTTGAATGTTGTTCAGCTTTAGCTCGGGAAGGTGGTCAGCAAAGTAATCAAGACAAACCAGAACTATACGTTCCACTCGCGCAATATTTCCTCGAAAAGCTTTGCCGTCATTTATGGCTTAGATCTAGCTTTGTATTCGACTGGTATTTCCTTATTCTTGAAGACACAGGGTCTTTTGGAAACGCCAATTATTAGAAGAGGAAACTTTTTGCTCCCTCTCATATTTGGCCCAATTAAAAGAGTGATCCCTTGCTTCCTTTTCTTATCTCCTGTACATTGGTCTCCTCTTACGTCGTCTGCAGAGAACTGTGTGAGTAATGGCCAAAGAATTTGCTGTTGCCACTCAAGAAGAGATTGTAAATCTACTGCTCCATGTTCGCCAAGCATCATCTTGAACGTGATGACGTGGCATTTTTTAAAATTATCTAACCAACTGTCGTTCGCCATGAAGTCTGGAATATGCATCAGCCAGTTTCATCACCTTCTCCTTGATCAAATCACCACTGACAGGTAAATTCTGTTCTCTTGCTTGCTTCAGTCATATGAGCACTCCCCCGTCAAGCTTCCGTCAAGATTTGATTGCAGTCTCGATTGCAATTTTTTGCTGAGAATGCCCTTCACGGTGGTTTTCTTAACTTCGATGTCACATTTCCTACTTATCTTCTTGGCCAACTTGGTTTGATTAGGCTTCCTCTTCGCAGTATCGATGATTTCCTTTTTTTCCTTTAGAGTAAAATTAGTTCGCTTGCGTTTCTGAGCACACATTATGGGTTGAATTTGAAAAAAAATTACGTCACTATTATGTGAGTGTTTATGTATGCTCGCGCTTTTATATTCTCTTATTATCTTCGGTTGTATACTAGCCACTGTACATCTTGTGATTGGCTTGTTGTAGTTGTAATTTGCGAGAAGCATCACGTGTTTGACCTTGACAGTCATACTATGCATGTATGTATTAAGTGTTGTTGTGTGCAGTTAGACTTAATTTATCGTTTCACCTTTGGGACGTGAGTAATAATTGAACATTGTGCAAAAACACAGGCTTTTAAAAACTATTGCTTTTTGACAGTAACACAATATAGGCATAGTAGAGAGAGTAGAGAATGGTATAGTAAATTTATTTTATATTTAATTTTGTTGGAACCTAGTCAAAGTGGTATAATAGCGAGAGTGGCATAGTAATAAGATTTGACTGTATTGTATGTATGAATTGTTGTTGTTAAATTAAATAATTAATAAATTACTAAATTAAATTTCAATATACTAAAATTTAAAAAATAATATATTATTTGAATTAATTATTTTTAAAAGAATGAAATGATTGTTTTGATTAAAATTTTTTATATAATTAATAATTAATACAATTAATAAATTTGTTTAAAAATCCTTAATTTCTAGTTATTAGATCCGACCTGATGATGACATGAAAACTGTCAAAATATATCGTGATACGAATGTTAGATTGGCGCTTTCTTATAATTATTATTGTTATTATTAACTAAAAAAATTTAGAACTACCGTTTAAATTTTTAAAAATTTAAATTTAATAATTTAATTAAAAAAATATTATTAAATGTTTGAAAAATTAATTATATCACAAAATCTAAAATAAATTAATAAATAATTATTAGAATCATATTAAAATAAAAATTTTAATTTATCTTTATAAAAAATAATTTAAATTATCTATTCTATAATTGAGTTATTGGTTTGATAAATGCTCACTTTTAAAGCGTCAATATTTCAAATGAATGAAAATAAATTACAATTCATTAAAACAAACACGATCAATTTCAATTAAATATGAATTCAAGAAATAATAATTAGATAAATTTTAGAGATATGTAGTGGTAATAAATTAATTAATTTCACCATGCAACTAAACATGATTGGCTCATCGAATGACATCAATTGTCGTGCAGTTGGTGTACAATGTCAAAACCAACGATTACAATAAGCATTTTTTTGAAACTCGATGGCAAGAAAATGTTGCTGTTTGCCTGTTTGCAACAACAAACCAACGAGACAACGACACACCAACACAACACAACACAATAAAAAAATCCCTTAGTGAAACCAACACACACACACTCGTTATTTGAGATAGAAAATAACGCGGTTTACACGATTTACACGATTCTTTTTGCATATGTAATTCTACAGAAACGATTACAGTTTTCGTCTGTTGTTGTGTTTTTGCTTTTTCTGTTAGATTTGTTGTTGTTCTCTGAATATATTTGGAGTTATTGTTTCTTGGGCTATCGAGTTCTGACTGTTGTTGACATTTATTGGTCATATCTACAACCATTTCTAGGCCTGTATTATATAAATTCGTTAGAGATAACCTAGCTCTGCAATCAAATGGATTTTATTTGAGAGTTCACCGGCAATGTTGATTAGGATTTCGATTACAGTTCAACACACGATATTATTTGTTTCCATTGATGCAAGATAGAAGATACATTTCACCCAATTGTAACTGGAGATAATGGATTAATTCTACTACTGGTTCAGTTCAAGTAGTAGATTTATTTTTGGCATTTATTTATTAAAATTCTGCTGAGATTTTCAAAAAGATTTGATCAAGTAAGCATTATTCATTTTGATTAAATATTTTATTTGTACCATTTAATTTTAATAAATAATTGCTAAAAAAATTTATTTATAATTAATTTTTTATAATTAATTTATTTTTATTTTATTTAATATTTAAATTTTGTTTTTACTTTTTGTCTATGAATAACTAAATGCTCAATTTAAAAACTATAATAATATTAATAATCATAGTCATAATAATTATAATAATAATAATAATAATAATAATAATAATAATAATAATAATAATAATAATAATAATAATAATAATAATCATTATGATAATGATCATGAAAATCATAATGTCAGCTGATTGTAATTAATTGACCATTTTAATTTAATTAATAATTTTAATTTAACTACTTGTTTTTGGGTTGCAAATAAATATCAGTAATGGTCAAGGGTATGGGCCACTTATCCTTGTATGAAAAATTCAATTATTTTAAATAATTGGATATATTTGTGTCTGAATTTTCTATTTTTTATTTTATTTTGTCAAACTCATAATAAATGCAATGGCTAGAATGAAAAAAAAATCTGACCACCTCTCAAATAAAAAAAGATCAATCAAACCGCGTGAAAAGTTTCAAACAAGAAAACTCATTTTCTAAAATTGAAATAATTTTATTGTAATTGATCTTGAATTAAAATAAAACAGTCTTAAAATATTGTAAAAGTTTCGACGAAAATTTCTTGTTATCCTTAAAAATTAATTGGGCTATTGTAATAAATACTAGTAAAAATGTTAATAAAAAATAATAATTTATTTTAAATAACTCTATTTAGTCAATAGAATGTTAAATAATAATTAAAGATTTTCCACAGCCTTTAAAATATTTTAAATGAATAATATAAAAATTTAAATAGTTTTAATTTTATTATTCAATTATTTTCTACACTCCAATGTCAGCATGTATATAGAGTTTTTTTATATATAATATTAATTTTTATAATAATAATGACATTTTAATTATAATTTAATATTTATCAAATCCATCAAAAAATATATCAAAATACATATTTCAAAGCTCAGTAGGAAATAGTAATAAATATTTTTTTAAAAATTCATTTTATACTTTTTATATACATCGCGTCTCGATACATTAATAATAATAAATAATAACTTTCTATGGTTGGAAAAAAATGTTCCATTGAAAAGATCTCATGGATATAAAAAATAATAAATTATTTGTAAATTTAAAATTCAGAATAAAATTTATAAAAAATTTAAAATTTAAAATCTCATTCTTTTAAAATCAAATACATAGTATTTGAAATATTAATAAATTATTTTAAAGTTTATTTTATGCTTTTGTATCCTATCATTTTGACCGTAAAACACTTGAAATTCTGTTTGTTAAAATTATAATATATTCATTTTGTTTTATTTTATCAAATTTATGTTTTTCTCTAATTTATTTTTGACTATATCCAGATTTTATTTCAAATTTTATTTAGAAAGAATTAATATTTAACATTTTGTGGGAAAAATGTCATTTAAATTAATTCATCAACAAGTCTCAGACTTAATATTTTTGACCTTCAGATTTTATTAATTAAATATTATAAAAACCTTTTCAATTGTATTTACCATATTATTATAGTTAGTTTTCATATTATCATAATATTGGGAACTCGGTTCATAAATCTAAACCAAATACCGAAGAGGAAGATGAATGGGGACATTACTTCTGTTTAAAATAAGGACAAAACTCAATTTTCAAAAATAAAATCCCAATGTTTATAATACTGTTCTTTAATTACTATTACATTAATAATTTTAATACTTGCTTATTCAAATATTTATTCGTTGATCGGCAATATTTCTTTCAACATCTGACATATTTAAAATATCAAAGTTATTAGATTGGTTTTAGAAGTCAAATTTTTGCCTATATAAAATATAATTACGCTAATTTATTGTTGATTTTTCACAGCGTTTAGGATAATCTTATAACAGTATTTTATTAATAATAATTATTTTCATCATCTTTTGAACGTGATAGATTTAAGAGAAAGACGAAAAGCTACGAATTATACAAACTCTTATACAAATGCCGGTGAAATAAGACTATTTCCCCTTTCTCGATGTCTATAGATTTTCCTATCATTTCTAGTTCTTTAGGATTATACGAATATCAATTGTTCATGGTATAAAGTTTAAACAGTATTTTAATATTTAATTTTATTATTTTTATGTATTATATTTTTTATTTATTTTTAATAATTCAACAAATAAATGAACAACAGTGCTGATTTACATTTGTAAAAAGATTAAATTATTTTTCCTTATTTAACTTGAAGTTTATTCTGTCTTTTTTAAATAAGTTTTGCTTATTATTTAAATATTTAAAATGACCGACAGTATTAATATCATAAATAGATTAGAATTTTGTTGAATATTAGTTGAAATACAAAATGCTAAGATTTGATTTTAATGATCAAAGAACTAGTTCAGTAACATAGTTAGCATTGGATCAATTTGACCCATACCTAATTATTTTAATATTCATAAAATATAATTCTTGTTTAAAATTAATAGGTACTTTTCGAATTCACTTGCTTTTCCATGCAGGTACGCGTACATAAAACCTTAAAAAATCATTTAGTTTATTGTGATGTTTGCCCAATTTTAATGACCGAAATTGTCACAACATAAACGGAAAATGAATATAAATATTTACTCTCAATTTTATTTTTTATATACTCTATCGCATATTAAAATTAATTAAAATAATCAAAGTTTTTTCAATGAATTTAACCTCCTTCCTATTCAAAATAAATATATAAAAGTATTTAATATTTTATTTTAATTATGTATTGTATATTAAAAATATTTAAAATGAACTTTGAATTTGAGACATATCAAACGAAAATGCTAGGTGCATAATTACATAACACAGTGGTCTTCAAACTGTGTTCTACGGAACCCTAGGGTTCCATGAAATCGCTCAAAATCAATAATTTAAAAGAAATTGCTTCATTTCTCACCAAAAAAACATAAATAAAAATTTCAAGAATTTCATAAAAAAACTTAAATAAAATCTATATTGTAACGCATCCTCTCACATAAGGGTTCCGCGAGCTCGTGAAGTTTAAAGACCACTGACATAACGCATAAGAATTTTAAAATGTAATCTTTTTTTGTATATATCAATAAGTTAATTAAGTTATATTTAATTATTTCAATTTATTACTGAATAAATAAAAATTCAATACAATAAAGCAAGAAATTAGATTTCGTGAATTTTAAATCATTAATTATTAATATTATTAATTAATTTAGAAAACTAAATAATCATCAATGAATTTAAAGTCAAATTTCATTAATTCATCCGAAGAAATTTTACATATTTTAATTTTAGTATATTTCAGTTTAATTGAATTTATTGACAAGTCATTGAATAAATCTAAAATAATCCGTAAATCACTATTTGTATTGTATTTATTAAAAAGCATGACTATTAATCAGTAAATATATAATAAAACATCGATATATTTAATGATTTATAGTCAAGCTTTTTAATAAATACAATATCAATGGAAAAGAAATCAGTAGTGAAATTTGAAAAAAAAGTTCTTATAATATCACAATTTATAGTTTTGATAACAAAAAAATAATTTTTGATAAAAATATTATTAATGTTTTCTTTTATCAGTGATTCTTTCCTATAAAGTTCGACGAAGCGAATTAATCCATTCTGATAGAATTAGAAGTTTTTAATATTTTAATTTTCCAGTAAAATTTTGCTTTATTTTCCATTTACTAAATAAGTTAGAAAATAAAATTGTTGTTTTTAAATCTTTTTATAAATTTTTAATACAGGCGTATTTCATTTGTTAAGCATTATTTTTATATTGCAACAACTAATAAAATTAATAATATAGTCACAATTGTTCATTTATATTTTGAAACTTAAATAATATTTTAATAATAATGTACAGAAATTTTAGCTTTAAATATGTACTTTGAATTAATTGTGGAATATATCATCATACAAATGCTTTTCATTATAAATAGAAAGAAGTCATGCTCTTTAAAATCAGAATGAAAACTCTTAACATATCCAGCTTCATTGCTCTAAATTTAGTTTAGAAATTTAGTTTACAAATAATAGTCACTTTGTATTGTAATATTAAATAATTGAACAAAAGTACAAGAAATGGAGGAATAAATAATAATAATAATAATAATAATAATAATAATAATAATAATAATAATAATAATAATAATAATAATAATAATAATAATAATAATAATAATAATAATATATTTTCTGTGATTTAGCTAATTTGCAAGTGATGTGATTTCCAGTGTCCCAGGGAAAGTATGCAATAGAGTTGAATCAGCTATATCGTATACTTACCTGGCGCGAAGAGAAATCTTCGCGTCTCCCGCATAGTACTGATGAGAGCCAAAAGCTCGGAACTAGTCTACTACTGGAATTTGCACTGGATATCACAAAGCTTGTAATGTTTATATTATTATTATTATTATTATTATTATTATTATTATTATTATTATTATTATTATTATTATTATTATTATTATTATTATTATTATTATTATTATTATTATGAAGTGATGATTTCTTGGTAGCAGCATTTATTATTTAAAACAATAAAGTGATAATTTAAGCCTTTTGCTGCGAATAATGTATTTAATGAAAAAATTTCGACTATAAGACTATAAGGACTATCTTATAGTCGAAAATATTTTTATTCGCAACAAAAGACTTAAATTATCACTTTATTGTATTATTATTATTATTATTATTATTATTATTATTATTATTATTATTATTATTATTATTATTATTATTATTATTATTATTATTATTATTATTATTATTATTATTATTATAACATGCACTTTTATAGTGGCAAGTCGGTTTACGAAGCCCTGTCGCCGAATGAAACTTGAATTTCTCTCAATTAATACGAATTTAGTTAGAATAAATTTTGTCTCCTTTAAGTTAATTCTATCTTATTCTGTATATTTTTGAAAACTAATTAACAAAACAACTTTTAAACATTGGTGTTGAAACTTTAATAAATTCTTTATATTTTAAACCAATTCCAAAATACTGTCAAAAAGCAAACCAACTTCTGAATTTTAGTATCAAATTCTTTTTTATAACATAAAATATAAAAAAATAAAAACATCTAGTTTCTTGTTAACTTTTATGTTTTATGTTAAATTACAATAAAATTACAATTATATTTGTTTTATATTATATTATATACAAATTATATTTGTTTTGGTTAGTAATGTATTATAACGTGAAATTGAAGACATAAATTAAATTTGATATTTATGTCAAAATTTAAAAAGTATGATTAAAAAGTAAATGTAAAATTTAAATATAGAAAATGTATTAAAGTAAATTTTTGCTAGTAAATATATTTAAAATAATTATATAAGTAAATAAATTAAATGGAGTTTTAACAAATAAGTATTAAATGGATAATAAAATTATAAATAAAGATGCATAATAATTTAATTTATGTATTATTTTTACTATGAAAAATTACACATCACTCCATTTCCAATGTTTTATTGTTCACACTGGCAACCATTGATTTTAACAAATAATGTCAAAGAATTATTTTATTTATTGCGTTATATTTTTAAAGGAAAATATTTTTGATATTTGATACAAAATCAGCCATTTTGTTAATCAATAATTAAGGAGTAATTTATTGATAATTATCCTTTGAATAATGAAAATATTGATTTCTATTATAATGTATTGTTTTTTTTAATAAGAATTATATTTCCATATTTTTCTATTTGTTTTGATAATTAAATGATAACAACACTTTTATTATAATAAATAATTATTCAAATAATACAAATAATACAAAATGTTTTACAGATTTATTTATGATTATCTAATTTTTAATAAATAAAATTATTGAAGTTTTGTATAGAAACGAATTCACTGTGGGTAACCTACATTCAATATGACATTCAATATTATGGTCTTGAATAACAATAAATAATTTCGACAATATATTATAGTTTTATTGATGTAACAAAAACAATTAATATCAATGATTCACTAATGTATCTTGATATTACATCTGATTTACACTAAATTCCATTTTATATTTGGTCTAATGAGATAACTTCAATTTCGGATCACATTGGCAGAATGGTGTCGGGCTCAAATGCAGGGTGGATACGCTTTCATTTACCTAATCAAATAATTTTCAATTCTCTTTATATTATCAATTTCAAACCAAGTTTTTAGTTTCTAATTACAATTTATACTGATTTTCTCTAAATTTCTGACCACCCTTATTTGTTTATTCTTTTTTTATAATGAAAATTTCAATTTGTTTTCGTCAATAATTTCAAAACTAGAAGCTGTTGCCGAAAATAAATTCGAACTTTTTTCACTCAAGGAAGTGGAAACAATTTTACAATATTACAACAAATAATAATTCGATCAAAAAAATAATAATAATAAGCAACACAAATAATCACTAATAGTTATATTTTAATAAATATTAATTTTTGTAATTAGTATTTTTTTGATCTTTATTCACTTACAAATTCTTAACAGGATATTAAAAAATATTTTGTATTTTATTAATAATTTTGAACAATAATATATAAAACGACTCTTGAAACGAAATCCTTTGATCATTTCCCCATGAAACTTTGTTATAGAGTTTATGATTTGAAAGGCATATTTATTCATCTGCTTGAATATCACAACTCACGATCTGTGCAAAATTTATAAATAAATAGTATTAATTCAGGCCTAAATAAATATATTAATAAATAAAATCACTTTTATAATTAAATAATTATAACAATATAATAAATAATGAAATGATTAAAATAAAAAGAAAAATTTAATTTTTACATGATAAAATTTTGTTTTTGAGTACACAAATTTGTTTATTCAAAGTCTAGACTACTTCTTTTTGAAGTTAAAATTTCAAATTATGCGGAGTTATTAAAAAATTGTGAATTACATGAAAATTAATAGTTTAAAATAATATTTTCAAATTAGGTTTGATTTAAGAAAAATATATAAAAATTTATAATTTATTTATTTAAATAGTGAATAAAAATTAATAATAAATGTTGCTAAATATGGAATGAAATATAACTTTTATACCTCATTCCAGTTTAAGGATACCTGAATAAATAGAAATATAGATCCAAATAACATGTCATTTATAAGAATTGGTGGTGTTTCGGCCGATCTGTTGTGTTTGCGCATTGTTGTGATGTCTTTGTTTTTGTTTGAGCTCTTGTCGCTTCTGTGTGTACGTTTGTAATTTTTGAGCTCATCGCGTTTGTAATTTGTGTGTTCTAATCGTGTTTGTGTACGAGTTTGTTTCAAATTAGCTTTGTTTGATTTATTATCAATTTTACTGGATTTTGATTAATCGAATTTGATAATAATTAAATTTATTTGTGGATCTTGCGTGAATTTTATTTTGATTAGTTCATTTTGAATTACAATGATTTTTCATTTTGAACAGTGATTTGCTGAATCTTGGAGGTTGTTTTATGTGAATTTTAACATTTGCCAATGTATTTTATTGTATGATACTGAATTATGGGTAAAGCAAAATCTTTGAATAATGCTGTTTTAAATCAGATGTTCTTCCAAATTCTGATGAACCAATTTAGATAACAATGCAGAGTAAATAAAATCGATGAAGTGTGATATGAAACATTCTTTTAGTGATTCAATGATTGACTCGTTGAACGGAGATAATATCAATCGGAGTTCAATGAGAAAGAGAGTGGGAAGGGGTAGGCAAATTAATTCGAATCTCAATGGAAAAGGTCAATCTAGTGAACACAAATCTAAGAATTTAATAAATTTCAACACAACTTATAAAGTTGCATTTCATGAAATATCGTAGCAAATCTTTACAAAGGCTGGGAATTCCAGTTGAAGATATAATCAACAGAAACAGGTGGAAATATAGATGTTGATCATTGCAAATTGGCAAATAAACAGCAGTTAATATTTTGTAAATTCGCATTCGAAAGAAATATAGAAAATTATATTCTTTCTTGATGCACAGCTTGTCAGAAATCAGATTATTTTTAAGTCCGATGCCAATTTTTCGAGATTTTTGGGGGTAGAGGAGGTTTTTTTTTTGAATGTTTTTTTCATGGACGTGAAACTCATAGTGCGCTTGCCGGAGTGTGAATTCTTTAAAAATGTCGATTTCTTTTGGTACTATCCCCTTAAATTTAATGGAAAAATTACAATATAAAACAAAATCATGTTGAATACAGTTTATTTACATTATTAGAACATTCCAAATATTGTAATCTTTATATGTAGCCATACATAAAAATAATTAATTTAATTAACCAATATTTATTCAATGAAACTTTTGACTTTGTCTTCTAGCCACAATATTAGCTAAAACAATAAAAAAATTTAATGAGTCCATAGTGGGCCCCAAGGCGACCCGCGGGCCGTATTTGGACATCCCTCCTCCAGAGTCTAGAGTCTAGACCTTAAAATGCTCACCCTCAAAGTGCAGAATTGAACAATAGGTAAAATGTCGAATGTTCTCAACGCCAAATCAAAGTTGCTTGATCTGAATCAAAAAACACAATATATTTACTGCCTTACAAACCAATCTTGGTAATCACAAACCCACTGAAAAAGAACGGAACAACCGACAATATTATTATTCATGATTTCATTATCTCAATATAGGCTTAAACATTAAGGTCTTGGAGACCAGTTTTGTCAAACAGTTTTATATCATCAACAAATTTTGGCGGTTTTGAAAAATTTCAGAAACGTTATTTTGATATTTTTCAAAATAGATTAAAAAAATAAATAACGATAGATATAGTATAAAACAGGGATTCTTAACTGCTTATGATCACGACCCACCACATAGAAAATGAAAAGGATATTACGCGACCCTTTCTATATAAATAAAATAAAAGAAATATAGGAACAATAATATTTTATTAATTAAGTTCATGATGTAATTATATTGCACATTAAAGCTTCAAATATTATTTTATATTTAAATTGATGATGTGATTATATTGAAAATTTATATTAAAACTTGTGGTTGCTGCTCACCATTTACATTATTTTATTCATTCACAATCATTCAAATCCATGCAAACATTGTTCGAAATATCACTTACATTAAATTTATTGCTCCGATCACTTTCCCAGATGTCGGAGCAAATTTGTTTGGGTCATCTCCTTCCACTGATCGTTTGCACTCATCTCCGAAAGCAGCCATGTTCCGAGAACTCTGGAACTTCCTGTGTGGACTAACTTCATAACACTGGTGTTTGAAGTGTCCATTCTTGTGACAATGGTTGCATTTGACATTTGGGCATTCTGATCTTAGATGACCTTCTTCTCTACAAGCCTAACATCTTCGCATGCGATTATCTTGGTTTGGATAAACATTTCTTCTAATCGATCCGTTAAAATGTCTCGCGGGCCTCCGTTGTCCTTGATTTCTGGTCTTTTACCACTCATTTCGATTTCCTGGTCTTTGAGTATTTGTTTCCGGTCGTCCCATAGTCCGACTTTGTTCGATTCTTTCATTCCTTTGACGATGATATGGTTTTCTTTGGTTTCATGTTTGTCCTTCATTCAACATCGCTACTTTAGCATAATATTTCTTTACATGTTGTATCAAAGCAATGTTTTCGATTTCAATTTCTTTTTTAATATCTTCATATTTGACCAATCGATTTTTTATTTCTTCGAATGTTTTTAGTCCTTGTAATTTTAAATCTTTCTTGATTTCTCTATCGTCGAGTGCATTTTGAATTAAAAATATTTTCATATCTTCTTCTGTCAGATTGTGCCTGATTACATTCTTTGCTAGCTTCTCTATTTTTTAAAAAATTCATTAATTGTTTCTCCTCCTCTTCGAAATGATAAGGCTTCGTTGAGATCATTTGCAAAGTTAGATGGTTTCATAAAGACATCGTGGATTCTTTTCTTGTAGTGAATTTCAGGATCCATTTCCTTGAACTTTCGAGTTGCTTCCATTGATAGAAACGCTTTGATAAAAACTCCTCTGTGTTTTTCGGCTGTCTGAGTAAGCTCAAAATATTTATCTGTTTCTTCAATAAATTTTTCTATGTCATCGCTGATTTCGAATGTTTCTGGTGGTCTGATAAACCGCAGCATAGGTGTGGTCGCCATTTTAGGATTCATCTTAATTTTAGACATTAATAAATTCAAAGTCGTGAATAATTATATATTATTTAAACAACATATTTTCTTAATTTATTTCTGGGGAATTAATTCAAATCCAAATAATATTTCGAACAATTTCAACATTCAATTTCAACATACCACCACATTCAAATAATCAAATATAAAGACTATAAATATAATAGTTTATATAAATACATCTTATAATGTGTGAAGTATGTGAAGCTCTCTCTCTCTCTTTTTTCACGTGTTCTTATTTTTCGTACATTTTGTAAGTATGTAATTATGATCAGAAAGATATTTTTAAATATTGTTATGAGTTCTTTTCGGTTAACATTGAATATCACAAATTCCCATGTTATAAATGAATTTCAAGAAATTAAATTATAATAAAGAGAAGATGAAGTCATTATTGGAATTTATGTGATATCAAACAATAATTATTGGAAAAGGAGAAAAAAGAAATTATGAATATAGTCAATAATATAACAATATAAAAATATTAAATATTAATCATAGAATTTTCAGCAGTAAATGTTTGTTATTTCTTTCTCACAAAGTCTAAATATTTCAAACATCAAATATGACTTGGGACAGTTGTTTTTAAACTTTTATAAAATTACAACCTCATATTTTGAATGACAAGTTTTTACTACTCATATAAATTGATTTAAATGTTTTTATTTTTTAATTGATATAAATATATAAAGATCTGAAGGAAAAAAAGAAGTTGAATAAAAAAGACCTCGGCATTTTTGTTAAACAACCTGCCTTAGATGTGTCAAATGTTAGCAACTAGAATTTAGTTTTTACGATGTATCTTCCAACATATCAGTGAGTTCTTTTTTCAATTTTGGTCGATATCTAAATTTTATATCACGATGGTGCGGATTTGCAATCCGGGTATCTTTTTGACAGTCTTATATTTCTTGTAAGATGTGCAGAAATCTTGATGATTGTAACTCTTTTCTCAACTCTAACTTATATTTTTTAATAAAGAATGTTTTGATAAAATTTTTATTTATTTTGGATAGTTCTTATTTGACATTTAATTATAACAATCGTAATAAATTTATAATTAAATAATGTATTTATATCAAATAATGTATTTATATCAAATAATGTATTTATATTAGGAAAATGTTAAGAATTAATTATTAAGAATAATTCTTTAGTTCACTAAAAACCTGAGAACTTATGTATTTCTACAATACTTTCTGACATGAAAAACAAAATTCAAAGATGGTATTACTTTCATAGGCTGTTTTTAGAAATGCAAATACTTCCCACATTTTATGCTTAATATAACTTAATACTTAATGACAATGATAAAAACATTATTCACTTTTATATTCCTGAATAAATCTCCATAGAACTTCAATTGTGTGAGCATTGAATTCTTTATATTATCGCAATTTATTGAAAATTATTTATTTTACCATTTTCTTTAACAAATCTTGTTTTATTTATTTTTAAAAATTGAGCTGAACAGTGATATTAACATTATAATGAAACTTCTGAATTCTATAAAAGTTAGTTTCGAGTTTTTTTGGTTAACATTAGTATAGTGTAGGAAACTCGCAATCAGACCTGAGAATTGAACTCACCAGAGCCACTTTGCGTATCAGAATTGTGCCGATTTTAAAAATATGTAAATGTATTTGATATCATGTAAATTAGGTCCATGAGAAAATCATATCATTTTTATGTCATTAAATTAAAGTTTGAATTAGCATCCAGTGGTTTTAAGTTGCAATATAATGAAATCAAATGGTTAGTAGATAAAAAACTTTCTTTAAATTTTGTATGTTGTGATAATAATTGTAATAATAATTAAATTTTCCTCAATTTGAACCAATCAATAGATATATTTTGAAAATTATAAGAATGACATTTTTTGTGCTGAGATGAAGGATCTTTTATATATAAGTCTAATAAAGTTTGTTTTGAATATTTTTTAAAGCACTCGGATTTATATTAGGCAATTTAATTAAAAATGTATTTTTAGTTTGAAAATATCACAAAATTATTTTACAAGTTATTATTTATTTGTATCATCGACGAAAGTTTTTTTGATTACTTGTTGGTATCAATTTCTTTTATATTCATTTCAGATTATAAATCAATATAATTATTTAATATGAAAAATGTCGTCCTGAAAATTCGTGTTAAATATTGAAAAATAATGATCTTAAATGAAGATCAAGAAACTTGATAGTAATACTAATATATCAATGGTAAAAATGATTTTACTGATTGTCTTTTATACTTACTCTTTGTGATTAATATCGGTTCCATTACTTTAATTTTTATAGTATAAAGTTTATACTATAAAAATTAAAGTAATGGAAGCGATATTAATCACAAAGAGTAAGTATACTATAAACAAATAAATAATTTTATTTTGTTTTTATCAATCTGTTAAAGTAAAATAATTTTTAATTCTGGAAAAACAATCGGAATTTAATTAATCTATTCTCATCATTGTGAAAGAAAGCTGATTGATAAAAAAATATAATTTCTTTTAATTTCTTTTCAAAAAAAATGATTAACCCTAAAAATAAATCATTCAAAAGTGTCCAGTTTAAGCAAACATTAGATTAATCCAAAATTTTAATATCAGTGAATCTTATTTAAACTATTTTCAGGTAAAATTATGATTAAAAAAATTTTTCAAAAAGTAATTTCAAATCAGTTTCGACATTTTTTTAAACGAATTTAGATTGTTTAACTGATTATTTTTAAGATTAATTTTTGATGGGAATCTTAATGAGATTTTCTTTACTAATTCCAAACATTTGTCAGATTTAGATAAATATTATTTCCACGAAACATTTTCAAATCATTTTTACCCAAACGACAGAAACTGCAACAGTTTCATTTTTTGTTCATTTTAATTGACAATCTCGAGGACAAAAATTTTAATCTGTTTTTAAAGAAATTTTAATTAAATTATTTGTCAAGTTGTTACGTTAGACGTTTTTCAGATAATAGTATTTTTAAATAAGAATTAAAATTATTTTTGAAGAATTAAAACCATATTTCTAATAATAATAATAATAATAATAATAATAATAATAATAATAATAATAATAATAATAATAATAATAATAATAATAATAATAATAATAATAATAATAATAATAATAATAAAACAATAAAGTGATAATTTAAGCTTTTTGCTGCGAATAATGTATTTAATGAAAAAAATTTCGACTATAAGATTGGAATTTAGCAATCTCCTTCCCGAAAATACATTTCTATCTTTCTTTTATTTTAGATGTTTCCATTAGCTATGATTTCGATTGTAATATTTTTTCTTTCCTCTGTTGGTTGACATTGTTGGAGATGTCTGTTTATTGAGGATGTTCCTCCAGGATCTAGGTGTTCTTTAACTCTTTGGTGCAAGGTCCTGAGTGTACTTTCAATGTAGATTTCATTGCATACATTGCACGTGATTAAAAAAAAATTTTTTTTCATTAAATACATTATTCGCAGCAAAAGGCTTAAATTATCACTTTATTGTTTTAAATAATAAATGCTGCTACCAAGAAATCATCACTTTATACTAATAATAGTAATAATAATAATAATAATAATAATAATAATAATAATAATAATAATAATAATAATAATAATAATAATAATAATAATAATAATAATAATAATAATAATAATAATAATAAAACAATAAAGTGATAATTTAAGCTTTTTGCTGCGAATAATGTATTTAATGAAAAAAATTTCGACTATAAGATTGGAATTTAGCAATCTCCTTCCCGAAAATACATTTCTATCTTTCTTTTATTTTGGATGTTTCCATTAGCTATGATTTCGATTGTAATATTTTTTCTTTCCTCTGTTGGTTGACATTGTTGGAGATGTCTGCTTATTGAGGATGTTCCTCCAGGATCTAGGTGTTCTTTAACTCTTTGGTGCAAGGTCCTGAGTGTACTTTCAATGTAGATTTCATTGCATACATTGCACGTGATTAAAAAAAAAATTTTTTCATTAAATACATTATTCGCAGCAAAAGGCTTAAATTATCACTTTATTGTTTTAAATAATAAATGCTGCTACCAAGAAATCATCACTTTATACTAATAATAGTAATAATAATAATAATAATAATAATAATAATAATAATAATAATAATAATAATAATAATAATAATAATAATAATAATAATAATAATAATAATAATAATAATAATAATAATAAATCATGTAATCAATTATTTTATAAATTGTTATAATGTTATAATGCTTAAAGCACAATGAAATTAAAACAAATAAAACTGATGGTCATAAATTTAGAATATAAATTATTTAGAAAATTTAGGAAATACAATGACAGGATTAAGTATATATTAAAACAGATGAAGATGTAACATAATTTTATAAAATAATGATCAAAATCAATTTTCTGAAATGAAACAATTTGTGACATTATTTTATCAGTTTCACGTCAATTTTTTTATTATTTATCCTATTCATATTATAAAGAAATAAAATTTCAATTTAATGCACGCACATGTTATATAAAGATTTCTTGTCTAAATATTATTTTTTTTGATTTAATGATACATAATTTGAATTTTATAAAGAATTTTTTATTTTTATTTTTTCTATTATATTTTAACATCACTACAACTTTTTTAATTTAACACATTAAAGGTTTTTTATTATTCTCATTTCATCGAAGATCATTTTACGCACTCATATAGAACTTTATCAAATCCAAAAAAACTTAGCAAAACAAACTGGTTCCAAGTATCAATGTTAAAATGTATTTTAATAAAATATTCAATTAAAAATGATAAATAAAATTTTATTTAAAAAAACTTTAATATTACATCTCAAACATGAACATACATGATCGTAGACAAGATTTACAGTTTTTTTATGTAACATCAATAAATCTAAATCAGATTACACATGATCGAAACATATGCTGAAGAAGATTGCTATGCATTATATGACTATCAGGGTACTTTGGCGTTTATTTCATGGAAACCAGAAACAATGAAAATCAATAGTCGTATGATTTGGCTGCTTTAAAATCAAAGATTGCAACCAACATCTATCCAAACTATCTTATTTATGTATCAAGGGATAAATTCATGATTATTTGGGATGACTTTGAAAATGAGGCTGCTATGTCAAATGATGGTCAATTTGTATTGTCTGAGTCCTGGGTCGGAACTTTAGTGTTGTGGGATCTACCCAAATTTATCATCTTGCCAAACATATATTGGTTATGTGCTGCAACTGGATCGTCTATCCAGATTTGGGAGTCGTGAATTCTAATTTTCTCTAAAAATATGTCATTTAATTGTTCTGTTTCCTATGAAATTCCTGAAGTTTCAGTTCTTAACAGATTATCAGGACATGTTTGTGAAAAAGTGTTAATCGAAAAACATTTGATGACAAGTGTTCTAGATCCTGTTATTAGAATACAGCCTTTTGTAAATGATTTAATTGAAATTATTTCTCTTTCCTGTATTCACTCGAATCATACGGTGACTGAAATTAAGTTTACATTCATCGTAAAAAATAAATATTATAAGAATGTTTAATAAATTAGAACAAATATTGTTGAGGTCCGCAAATTAAAATAAATTGAAATGAAATTTAGGTTATTAATTTAAATAAAAAGTAAGTGAAGAAAAAAGACAAATAAAAGCGGGATCATGCACAGAATCGGTAGTAAAGGAAAGTGTGATGGAAGCAGTATTAGAAAATGCCAAAAGCAATTACGAAAGGCAAGAATCCGGAAATCCGAGAAAAATCAATAAATGGTAAAATCATCGAAATCGAATGGGGAAAACGGGATGAGGTATAGAGTAGCTAATGGTCAACAAGATGATGTTTAGGGATTTATCAGAAAATGGTTAGGAAGGGTCGAAAAGCATTCAAATGTATGAAAACAGAAAACGTTAATTAATTAATTAATTGACTAATGGAAAACCCGAGCTAATGGGAAACCCGAGCCAATGGAGAACCCGAGAGATGAAGGTAACCCGAGCTGGGTAAACAAGAAGAAAAGCAAACAGAAGGAAGATTTGGGCTCATTAGCTTGACACAATGATTAATTGGAAAAGAGCAAGGAGAAGATAGTGCGTGTAGAAAGGCCGGAAGGGCCATTAATTATCTTGGTTCGTTGGACCATTATGGGTGACAGCCGAAGCAGATACGTGGAAGCAAATGTCAAGTGAAAGATTGGCTCGGCAATAACCATTTGTCATCCCGATTTCGAGGAGTATATAAGGAAAGGGAAAATCAGAGCAAATCGGCATTTTGTCTCAGGTAGGGTAAGAAGAAACTGAGCTTAGAAAAAGGCGAAAACGGATCTAGGAGATTAAGGAAAAGGAAGAGATAGAATAAGAATAAAAAGCGTGAAAAGGATCAAATCAAACAGAAAAAGAGGAAAACGTTGGTCAAGAGAACCTAAGAAACTAAAAGGTGAATATTATCTTTATCAAAGCATCAACACCGAGCGGAGAATCGGTCAAACGGAATTTTGATTGTTAATTGTAAAGTGGTGATAAAGGATTGTGAATTTGTTATTTCAATATACGTTGGGTCGTTATTTTTTTGATTTAAAGGACACGAGGAGTCAGACGGAACCGACTTAAAGTAATCTAAAACCCAACAATATTACCACACTAAGATTTAAATAATTTGTTTAAAATAATGCAATTAAATATATAGTGAAAAATATTACATCTCCACATATTATAATAAATATATCTCAAATGATAACAGTAAAAAAATTTTAATTTTTTACTTGCAGTAGTATAAAAAGATAAGTGAATAATATTGTAGATTCAGTTATTCAAAATTTGAGCGTAAACTTTAATTTTAAATAAAAGATTTTACGAAATATTATTCTCAGTTACAAATTTAAATTTTAAGCTATATTTATAAATTTATTATAATAACTTTATCTGCGTTATATGAATGTGGCATATAAATTTTGCGAAGGCGAATTAATCCGCTTTTAGTCATCCAATGTAACTGAAACTTGGGAAATAGACTCCTTGTTGATGACAATGTGTTTATTAAGTTTTTATGTCACACCATACACAATAACACATCAAAGTGTTTTCAGCGCTAAAAC
The DNA here is from genome assembly GCA_959609185.1 of Schmidtea polychroa. Lineage (NCBI taxonomy): Eukaryota > Metazoa > Platyhelminthes > Tricladida > Dugesiidae > Schmidtea > Schmidtea polychroa. The sequence goes on along the minus strand of CAUHTR010007393.1, from coordinate 125,351 downwards.
TTGAAATTTTAAGGACTTGTGTGGTTTCGGTTCATTTAGAGCGAGAATGAGTTTGAAAATGATTTGAAACCGTGGGATTTCGGATATAAAATATTCTTACCAAAAATTATGTTTTTATGGGTCGAATTTTTAATAATACACTTTATTAATAAGTAGTAATAAGAATAAATGACAGAAATGAAAACTTATCTTTTATAAATTTTGATTCATATCATATTGAAGCATTATATAATATAAAAGTTTTATATTTGTAATTTTGTATATTACTTGTTTACAGTTTCAATCAAGAATACAAAAAATTTAAAATACTGAAATAAAACTATCCACATATCCACTTATTAGACAGACAAAACGCATACCTTGTCGAAAAATCTTCATGAATCTATTTCAATATAATTGATAGTTTTAGATAATAAATGGATATTATTTTTTTATTCAGATTCTTTAAAAACGACCTAAATCTGACTTTATATCAACAAGTTCAAAAAATTCAAATCATCCACAAATTTTCATCATTTATCAAGTGTTCCGAAATTTGTATATTATCTGAATTTATTGATCTTATTCAAAACGAAGAAAAGCAATTGTAATTAGTCAATCAATGGTGCAGAAGTTAAAATATTTTATTAAAAGAATTGCAAAATTAAACCTATTTGAAACACATTTATTAATAAAAATTATAGATTTATCAAAATTGTCATTGAAAATAAATTAACTTTTCAAATATCAAATCTGTGATCCCTATTACTTTGATAATTACGCATTTATTTTCATTTTGATAAAAGATCAAATTTTTTTTATACGAATTTTCGACTTTGTTTAAAAAGAAAACACTTAAAGCCGAAAATTTGTGTTGAGTATAAAAAATTATTTGATTTTGTGTCAAAATGAAAATCGATGAAATATCATTAAAGAACAGATCAAAGGTGACCAAAAAATAAAGAATCTTTTTATATAATCGTTATTTTTATAATAAAAAATTAATAATTTTCTCTATTAACTTGAATTAAATGAATTCTTATCAAAATTATAGTAAAAATATTCAATAATATTTTTTAACTCGACATTTATTTCTCGGCTGTAATTTTATTACATTTTGATTATCAGCTTCATATATAATTGATGTGCATTCGGTCGCCTCTTTCTCAATAATTGACGGAGAAAACTTACCTCTTTGTAAACTAATTTCATACCCAAATAAGATAATCAAAAATTGCCAAAGAGGAAACATTTATGAAGATGTAAGAATTTCTCAGGTTATTCATCAACAAGCTTTAGGCCATTTCTGAATAATGAAATAAAAATATTCCATTTAAAAATTTCCAAAACATTAACCAACTGGATAATTAGGTTTGCCGTGACCACTGAACTAAAATACCGAACACAAATTATTCAAAATCAAAAAAATCTTTCTAACTCATTAAAAATTCAAATTGCCAAATTCATCAAAGATGTAGAAATTCTGAATAATTTAAAATTTTTAATTTCTCACAACCTTTTTATCGATAATATAATATTATTTTCAAATATGAAAACCTTTTAGATTAATAATAATAATAATAATAATAATAATAATAATAATAATAATAATAATAATAATAATAATAATAATAATAATAATAATAATAATAATAATAATAATAATAATAATAATTATTATTATTATTATTATTATTATTATATTTATTATTATTAATTCTATCATAAAGTTTCTTTTAATATCTAAATATTTATATAAAATTTGTTGAAATTTAGTTAATTAAGGATGCAAAAATCAAAGGAACAACCAACTGATGTCAGTTCTCCTAAATTTCGTTCCAAATCCGTTCAATCAGGGATCAAATTATCAGTTGCTACGAAACATTTTTTAAGCTTCTTTGCTGAAGTTGACAGATACATAGAACATTTATCTGCTACTCCTGCAATTAATAATGCAATAAGACGATATGAAACAATATGGTTACCCTTAGCTGCAGCTTATGGATTGTTAGGGCCCCCTATTGATGTACATTGGATATGGTGTGTTCACATGTTATCTCCAATTAGCTACAAACAAGATTGCATTGCATTTACTAATAAATTAATTGACCATCGATGTTTACCTTTAAAGGAGTTGCAAAAGGCAAGAGAAGCATCAAGAAAAATATGGGTTTCCAAATATCCAGATGAACCGTTTGAATTTGATCCAAACTCCTCAGCAAATCTAGATCACATTTCTTGCAATTCAAAATTATCTCAAAACCTTCGAGAATCAATTAACAAACATTTTGCGTTTTATTATCAAGTGTCCTTACCACATTATCAAGATATAAAATTCCTTGAAGATTCAGTTGTTAGATATAAAAAATTTGTCTTTCTACAGCTTCAATATCCTGAGCAAGTTATGTTACCTTTAATTGACATAGCTTTAATATGGCATTGTCACAAAGTTCATCCTTCAGTTTATTCTAAAGATACCAAATCATCAATTGATAAAATAATCTTGAAAAATCATGCAATTCCAGATTTGCTGTGGATTCAATCGTCTGTTGCAATGGAAGTTACTGCTGAACTTTGGGGAATAGTATTCAAAGATAATTATATGAAGCCAGGGTGCCAGTACCGTGGACGTTCAGTGAAAGATAAAATAATGAGTTTAAGCCTTGCAGATTCTTATTTTATTTCTACTAAATCGGCTCAATTACAGGTGATTTGAAAAAGATTTTATTAATTAAAATATATAATAATAATAATAATAATAATAATAATAATAATAATAATAATAATAATAATAATAATAATAATAATAATAATAATAATAACAATTGTGTTTTAGAACAATAAAAAGTCAACTATTTGGATATCTTTTGAAAGTAACCCAGCAAATATTTCTGATAAGTAATTATATTAATAAACTAATATAATGTTGAAAATTTAAACAAATTTTGTTCACATGCAAATTTTAATTGCCAATTAAACCTAACATAAACTTCTAGAAAATATTTTAATTGATATTTGGGAAAATTCCTTTAAATAAGTTTTAGATTGTTTTATATAAATAATAAAATTTTATAAATGAAATTCGTAACCAATATTTTAAAGCTAAATTGAATTTTTAAAACATTTATTTCAATGTTTAAAGAAAATAGTTATACTATAAATTGTAAAGATTGAGAGAAATTTACCATTAAAAATAAAATTAATACAATTTTTAAGGCTATATTTTATTGTTAAGCAGACCGATATTATTTTAAACAGTAGGTAGATATTAGCTCTCTGGGGCAACCCCTCCCCTCCCCTTCCCTTGTCTAAAGTTTTTTCAGGTCAAATTGAACTATTGTGCAGACGGTCCATGGGTTTCTAATCAACATGAAGCACTATAGTGGGGGGGGGTATTTTACGTTTCAGGAATTTTTGTACAGGGATTTTGGCCCTCGCTAAAAAGGCGTGTGCCGTAGAGATATTTGGTTTTTTGTCAATGTGAAGAGCTATAATGATATGGTATTTTAGGTCCCAGGATTTTTGTACTAGATTTAGGCTCTCGTTAAAAAACCCTTAATATTTTTATATTCCAGAATATTTCTAAAGGAATTTATGGTAAAATATTTTGAAGAATCGATGTCTTATGAGAAATTAGGTTAATAATTTAAAAAATAAGTAAATCAAAGTAAATAGGGTAGATTTAAGTAATAATTAAAAGTATAGTGCTAATAATTTTTAATAAGTAATGCATTGAATGGAACATATTTTAAGAAACGATGTCTTTTGAGAAATAAAAGTAAATAAATTAATTAAAGTAAATTAGAGTAATAATTTAAAATTAATGTAAGATATTTTTTAAGAATCGATGTCTTCTGAGGCATTTTTAAAAGTATTGAAATTTTTAAAGTCAATTTTTATGAAATAATAATAATAATAATAATGTGAAAAGTGATGATTTCTTGGTAGTAGCATTAATTAAATTTTAAACAATTAAATGATAATTTAAGGCTTCTGCTGCGAATAATATATTTAATACAAATGAAAAAAATTTCAACTGTAACATATTCCTTGTCAATTTCATAATAATAATGATAATAATACTACACCGTTTGCAGTGAACAAACGCATTTATAATGTAAAAAAATCAATAAGTGTATATTGTTGAGGATACCTAAATAACAATTTAGAAATAAATAAATAAAAAACCTGGGGAAGATCGTCATAACAAACGGGACGGTCGGTGGGAACTCAGAAAAGAAAGTGAAAGCAAAAAGAAATGAGAAATGAGGAAGAGGAAGGAAACAAAAGAAATCAAACATGAAAATAAATTGGAAAATTGGGAACAAAAATTGAGACAATTGTGAGACAATTTGTGAGACTATTTGAGAGACAATTTGAGAGATAAAATTATTGGAGAAAAATTAGACAACGTCGGACGAAACTTTGTGTAAAAGAATTGTAAAGAAAATAATTTTGAAGATATTAGATATCATTATAGCTCTTCACATTGACAAAAAACCAAATATTTCTACGGCACACGCCTTTTTAGCGAGGGCCAAAATCCCTGTACAATTGTATAGTCACCAAGCGGAGTGTTGAATTTATTGTCAGTGTGAAGTGAAAATTATTTGTGATTATCAATAAATAATTCTGTCGTCAAGTGTTATTTGTGAATCTTTTTTTTCTTTTTTTACACGCTTGGAGTAAAAGTAACATTTAAATTTATCACCAACTCAATACCCCAACATATTTTGGTGAGCCCGACGTCATCAAAAGTTGGTGAAAAGATTGTTAAAAAGAAAATTGTGAAAATAAAGTGTGATAAATTGAAATTATTAAATTGATTTTGAAAAGGTAAATTATTTATTGTAATAATAATTTGAGATTTAGATTTTGTGTAATTTGAAAAGAAATAATTTATTAAAGTGAACCGATATTATTTACGAAGCCATACTAAAAAGGAAGAGATAATGAGCAGTGAAGATTTACCAGTTTCAGTTGTTAAAGAAAATAATGATTTTAGCAGTTGTCAAAGATTGCCTGTAGAGCAATATGGAGGAGATCCAATTATATTTGTTGATTTTATGAGTGATTACTCTATATGTATGCAACGGCTTATGAATGGCCTCAAGCAATCATGATTCAAAGATTACCCTTATATCTTAAAGGAGCAGCTAGAGAGGTTTGGCAACAAATCGTCAGGAAAACAATCGGCAATGATTAGGTCAAGTTGAAAGATGCATTGGCTGCTAAACATATTGGAGGAGATATTAAGAGATTAATGCGTCAAACATTTTATTATAGAGTCCAAAATCCAAATGAAACAGTGAGGGAATTTGCATATCATTTATCGACCCTTGCTAGAAAATCCTTTGAAGAAGATTCGAAACAATCAGGATTAGCCCAACAAATGCAGGAGCTAATTCAAGACCAATTTTTGTCAGGAAAATTGAATTGAATCTAAAGAGCTCTAAAAATAAATCTGAGGTATTTGCATTATTGCAAATTCCAGTACAAAAAATTCCAGTACAAATAGAAAGATCAATAACCCCAACTCAAGACAATTGGGAATCAAGAAATAGATTTCAACGATCAAAGAGCCCATCACCCAAATGGAGAAACGATAATAATATGAACAGAGCAAGCCAAAATTTATCAGGCACTGAGAGAACTAAAGTTATTCAGTGTGATATTTGTAAAAAAAATCGGTCATTAAACAAACCAGTGTTAGTTTAAAAATAATTCTGAAAGAGTACCCAGGAGATTGAATCCAGATTGGCGTAGAGATGATAGAGGAACAAATTTTCGAAGAGCAATTCCTAATGTGAAGGCAAATTTTAATGAGGTAAAGTGCTATCGCTATGGTAGAAAAGGACATGTTTCTAGAAATTGTTTTTCAAGATCAAAATCACCATCGACTTCACCATCACCACAGAGAGACAATGTGAATTTAAATGGGCAAATTAAATTTCATTTGTGCAGAAATTACGAGCATATTGCAAGATCTTGCTCCAGAAATTCTGATAAATTTCAAAGACCAATTTTGAAACGTACAATTAGATTTCAGGATGAAAGCCAGTCAAAGAATAACGTTGCTTATGTTCAGAAAGATAAATTTAGAGAGAAAATTGAGAACGATGTTAAACAATTGAATCAAAAATTGAATAAATTGATAGCAAAATTTGAATCAGATGAAGAATCAGATGCTCATATGATGACGAGACGAAAATTAAAGACAGATGAATCATAACTTGATGATGTTACAAGAAACCGAGTTAAAACGGATATGCCAAGTAAAAGAGTACAATACCTAAGGCCAGAAAATTAGTAACAGAACCTGACGCAAACTCTCAGAAATTGACAGAAGTGTTAATGAAGCTAACGAAAATACCATTGAGTTTAACAAAAATTAAAACTGTTATTAAGCTTTGTATGGAAGGTTATGCAGCAAGTGTGGAAAAGTGAGATGTATTTGAAAATTATATGAAAGAATTTGGCCAAACTAAATATTCATTAAAACAAATGCATCAGACGGCACCAAATACGAGTATCAAATTGAAGCATACGAAAAGGTGCACGAGCTAAGAAGAGAAATAATGAACAAATGTGAAGTTTGGGCAGTAGAACTTAGATTTATGGCGCGTGTTGGAAGACGACGAATTTTTGATAGATTGTGGATTGATTCCCGGTGTGGAAAATGAGATACAAATAATGATCATGATTGCCAATGAAAAACCAGTCAAATATGATGTCGATAAAATTAAAGTTGAATTAAATAAAGCATTGTTCAAGGGAGATACAGGTAATATTACTGATAAATTAAATAATATTTTGAATTTAGAATTTGAAATGGAATAATGAATATATTGATAAAGTGATATTGTGATAATGAATATAGTGAAATGATAAAAACGCTCATTCAAATATTTGGGCAGGAATTTAGAGAAAAAGGAGTTTATATTGAGCCATTCATAATAATGTTAAAAATAGATGATCAAGAAGTAGAATTTACAAACGAGCATTGGTGTACGAAAGTGAGTAATATACGGCGAAGAGCAGCAGAAATTATGGGCAATAATGGAATAATTGTATTGACGTATAAAGGTTTTAAGTTAGATGATGACAAGTATTTATTTGACTGTGGCTGTGTACCACGAAAACTCGATGAAAATGGATTTTTGACGAATAAGGAACCATCTCAAATGTGTATTAATGAAATAGTGGCGATAAAACAGTTTGAATTGAAGGAAGTAGAAGAAAGCTTAAAATTGGAATTACCAAATTGAAAAAATGAGATAATAGGTAATGATGATGAGATGCTCGATGAACGAGAAATGATAACGGATGAAATAGAAAATGAAACTGAAGAAATTATAGATTGAAAATGAGATAAAAATTGAAGTTAAAAATGCGGCATATATGACAGAGATGACGATGAAGATGAGAAGTAAGAAAAACAATGCAGAAATTTGTATGAAATGAGATGTAAAATAATACAAAAATTTCAAGAAGAAAGAGATCAGAAAGACTCAGAGGAAACTGAGAAAGTTGTACGTGCTCTAGTAAATGAATTATATGATGAATCAACAGAGAAATTACAAGTAAAGAAATATGTGAGAAAAATCGCAAAGAAAATTAAAAAGAGATTTTGTGTAGTGTTGAAACAAGTAAAGGGAAGCATGGAGTTTTGCGATGATGAGGTGATAACCAGGATAGTGACAAGAGAAATGGATAGAGATATGGTATTAACAATTATGAGTTATATTTTGTTAGAAATCGGAACATGTGATTGCTTAGATATGGAAAAACAAGAGGAAATAGTTAAAACGGCGAGTAGAATTTTACATAAACATGTTGGCACATGGATAAAAGAGAATGGAGGTTGGGAGAAGTTAATTAAACAAAAAACAGAACCGTTTGTAAAAATGAGAGAAAACTATGAAGGAGCCTTGAAAAGGAAAACCATGAAATTTCCATTTTTAATGTTCATGATTATGATATTATGTGCAATTACAACTCAAGCGACGTCTTTAATCGCCTACGGCTGTTCTCAAACAAAAATGGGAAAGGTTTATTTTATGGTAGACATGACAGAATGTCCGGATGAGTTTGACAGTGGAAATGATGTAAAATATTATGTATACCAAGAGTCAGGATTCAGACATACCACGGTAAGTGTATTGTGAAAAGAACAAGTTTAATATTCTATTGTGGCAAATGGAGTCACACATCATTAATCAAAATGTATGCAATACCGAGGCCAGTTGATGTAAACCCAGTAAATTGTATGACGGCGTTTCAGACGGGAGAACTGAAAATAAGCCCAGAAATTAAATTGAAGGCTAAATTGAATCATGCAATACGAGAAACGATTATCGAAAAAGTAACCATAAGATCCAACGGTGATTGTGAAGGCGAACCATATAAAATGAATGGACAAATTATTGATAAAGTTGTTGTGATTGAGGAATATTTAACAGAATTGAGAGAAATTAAAGGAGCTTTTGACGAAGATACAGGTAAATTACAAACTCATCCATTCTGTAATATGAAACAGACCAGTTGTCAGACAAGAGAATCAATTTTGGTATATAAAGTAAAGACAAATTTGTGTAATTTGATACATTTAAAATTAATGAGTTTCAATGAAATGAGTGGCGAACGGCTGAGAGATAGACCAGAAACTTTGAATGTAGAAGCAAAACCGGATATGACAGTTAAAATAACGCAATTAAGAAAGAGAAAAACTCCAGTAGTTTTGATGTCAACTTTATTGGACGATGGTATGAGATTTATGCGAAAACGAGTAATAAGTGTGAACGAACGGTGTATGAGACGAATTATAAAGGAATTTATGTGTCCAAGAAAAGAGTCGAGGAAGCTCAAGTAAAAATACATACTACGGATATTAAATTGACAAATTATTTCAATAACAAAATGGATTATTTTTTCCATTACAGCCAAAGTATTGCGGAAAATATTTATCGAGAAATGATATTAAACGATTAAGACGAAGTGTTGAATTCAGATGAGAAAGTACAAATGAGAAGTACAGAAGAAGTGGTACAATCAATGACGAAAAACAAATTAAATATTATTGGGCAGATTAGAGTCAAGTTTAATATTGGAAATCAGGAAATTGCTCATGATCTAATAATGCAAAATTGTCCAGTGGAATGTTTAGTGGGTATGGATGTTTTGGCACAAATAGAAGCAGTTTGCCTTGATTTAAAAACAGGAAATTTGATTATGGGAGAAACGGGAAAAGCTATTCATGAAACAGGAGATGTGTTTCTAAACCGAACATTAAGAGTCTTACCTCAAAGTGAAGTTATTTGTCATGTAAATACAATGGGAGTTCTGAAAGATGAATTTATATTTCAACCAAGTGGCAGTTTAAATTTTTTTGCCACAAACCTTATTCATGGTACCATTTCCAATATCTGAAATTATTTCTAACTTCTGTAAAGAAATGCATTGCATTTAAAATCTTTTTTTATTGTTTGGCTCATTTTTACAAATAAAAATAAGTATTAGTAAATTTGAAAGGGATTAAAAAGTCGTTAGAAAGAATAGAATATCGTTATTAAAAGGTTTGTCTGTAGCAGAACGGTAGAGGCTATCAGAATACTAGATGTATAATGAAGAAATCAAGATCATCCGTGAAAATAAAATATCAACACCCTCAGAAGCCAAATATTGTAATTACATTGTTTGAAAGTGTAACAAGCATAACTATTTCATATCGGAAGTAGGGTTTCCATTTTACTCGAGTTTTAATTGCTCGAGTAGTCGAAATAATTTCTAGGAAAAATAATTTCTTAACAAAAGATTATCAAAAACCCTTATTTATTTAAAAACAAAAACAGTTCATTATAACAGGTATAACATAATATAAAATTAAATTAATCCATTAAACATTAGAAAAACATTTTCATCAAAACAAAAATACTTTTCAGTCAAAATATTAATTATTTAAATATCTATACATTTTGATTGAAATAATATTTCAAAAATACGAGAGCATTTAACGTATTTACGCCTAGTCGACTTCGTATTTTCGCCATTTTGTTGCCTGATACCGAGAATACTCTTTCGCAAGAGGTTGATGTTGGAGTCAACAATGCATTATATAAGCAATCCATATCGTCACTTCTTTTCCCTCTATTTCCTTGAAGATTTTTAAATTCTCTTTCAATGTTAAATTCATTTTCTTTAACTTGCTTAGGTCTAGCCAAACTTTGAATACAATTTTGTAAATTTTCGTATTCCGTTAATTCATCTTCTTCTAAATGTATTATTTCAGTTTCTAAATCTTCTGCAACTTCACGATTTTCAAATTCATTGTGGGGAAAAAATCTTAGGAATAGTTGCATGGCATAATTTTTAAGGCTAGATTTCGATGAATAATTTAAAAACTCATTTTCGTTTGGTTTAACGTAAGTTCCCTGATGTAAAAATATAAGTAGGGACATCATATCTCTATTTCTACGTTTCCCAATTTCATTTTTTAATATTTCTAATAAATTTAGTGATAGTTCAGTATCTATTCTTAAGTTTCTTCATAACATATAAGATTGTCCCTTCTGCTGTTATTAAGTTAGCATATTTTTTTTGCTAAGTTCTTGAACTGCTAACATTATAGGTTCAAGCGTAATTGATATGCGTTTTAGAACAAGAATATATTTTTCATCAAACTTTTGCAAACCAAGTTTTTCTAAGGCATTATTTACACATTCAATTAACTTTAAAAATCTATTTACAGCTGATGCCAATGTATTCCAACGATTTTTAACATTTTTCAGTACGAATCGATGAATTTTTAAAAAATTTAATTACTTTTCGCATTGCATATAACGCTGATTTAATATCAGAAACCAATAAAAACACTCCGAATTTTGTTCCATTTCCATTACTAAATTCCCGTTATCTTCTTCGTCAACTTGATTTCCGATTCGGATGTAACAGAAACTAAAATTAAAAACACAGGAAATATAACAATAAATTGCTAAACAATGAAAAAAAACTTTAGGAAACATAAACATTCTTTTATTAAAAAATAACAAATAATGTGCTTATTTGATAGTAAACATAAGCCAGAGAATTAATTATTCGTTATTGAACTCTTATTCCTATCAATATTTTGAAAGTTTGTTCAGCAATTTATTGAACAAAAAGAATAAAAAAGTCAAGTGGTAAAAATCCATCCAATAATAAAGTTATAGTGTTATGGGCATACCATCCAAAAGTATAAACACTTACTATAGTTTTTATCAGTTTTCATCAGTTTTATATAACATTAATTGAATATGATGACTTTGGTTGATGCTTAATTATTAAGAAAATATATTATTTCCACATCAAAAATATAAAATTTCTTACTTGGTCGCCTTACAGCTCGTGTATAAATATTATTGAAGATCATATTATAAGACATAAGCTCTACGCTAGCTCACATTTTAATACAATGAGGGAATTACGAACCAATTTTATTAAGATTAATAATAACTTATTGAGGAAAAATATATATTATTAAGTTAATGTTTAGCTTTTTATATAAAATTTAAGGCGACGCTCTGATATGGGTCACCCGATTTTCAAAAAAATATTTAATTAAAATTAAATTAAAATGTATAATTAAATCAATATGTTAATGCATTTTGGGGATTAATTAGTAGATACTATCCTCCTAAATAAACGGCAATTTAATTTTGTTTGTATGTATATAAATATAGTTGTAATTTGGTTATGTTGTTAGTATTATAATAGTTTCATTTTAATTTAATTTTAATTAAATATTTTTTTGAAAATCGGGTGACCCATATCAGAGCGTCGCCAAATTTAATTAAAAGAATGGTGAACTAAATGATTAATAATATTTAAATTGCACTAGCTCTAATAGTTTTAAATATTGTGCAGCTAAGAAATAAATTTTGTATATAAACGAAATCCGTAAAAATATTTTATAAGCAAAACTATTCAAATGAAATGTATTTTATGAAGTCTTTTGTCGTTTATTAGAAGTAATTTTGACTGAATGAAAATATTGTCGGTAGATACAAGTGTGCTCCATGACTCATCATATACCCCCCCCCCCCCGATGACCCATCGCTAAACAAATACATATGACTCACCGATGACTCATGACTTTTGATCCGATCCTATGACTCATCAAGGCCATTAAAGTACATATGACTCAAAATATTTGTTTTCTGTGTGTGTGCTATGGGGTAGAGAATTATTGTGTGTATGTAAAAATATGAAATTTTATCAAATAAATCTAAATTTCTTTAAATTTTATGAAAAATCTATGTGTACATGTGCTATGGTGTGTGTGTGTGCCTGTACAGAAAATTGTCAAGAAGAAGCAATAATTACACACACAATCACATTCGATATGTATTGTACATGTATTGCACATGTCATGATTACCACGGGTGTATATGTGATTATTATTATTATTATTATTATTATTATTATTATTATTATTATTATATATACTCAGAGTTTATCCGACAAGATATTTTGTCCCCTATGGACACTACACACAAGGGTACTGCTCACATGTCTCAAAGGGCATATTATTAAATTCTGACCAATCAAAATCAATGAAGGGGTAGAACAAAAATATATTACGTTGCGGTATTTTAAAACTTAAATATATTTTGACACCATTTGATGCACGAACATTTTCATCAATTATTATTATTATTAAACCGCGGGTGATATTATTATTATTATTAATATTATTTATCATTATCAACAGTATTATTATTATTATTATTTTTATTATTATTAATATTATTATTATTATTAATATTATTAATATTATTATTATTTATTATGTGCGGTTTGTTAAGGTTAGTAAATAAAACTTATCACATGTAAACCCTCATACTATTTTTATAATTATTTAAACGATAAAAATCAAGACAAGAGAGGACAAGGCAAAGTTTATGCATTTAGTATTACCAGGCCTAATGATCAGTGACCAAATATATGTGCCTGAAAGACACGGTATAATTAATTAATTAGTATAATTGACTTACGTTATCTAACATTTTATCACATTCGTCACATGCTTGATAAATTTGAGACTAAATTCTACCTGACTAAATCCAATAGGCAACTATTATTTGTGGTATATTTTAGTTTTTCTTATCAATTTCCACCGTAAAAAATACTATATTAACAATAAGAAATTAATTCATGTCTTACATTAATATTCGATATGTATTTAGAAAATCTTTCATATTCTTTTTTTATTTGAACTTCGGGTATGACGAGTACTTTACAATATCTAATTGCTGGAGAATTGTTAAAACATCGGTTTTTCCCATTCCAGATTTTGCTTGACATTCGTTGAAAGAATGGCCTATGTTTACATAATTTAAGTCTGATAAGTAACCATTCATGTTGAATTTCTGAAGGACACCCACAATCAACTAATTCATTAAGGAAATCTCTTAATCCAGAACTATAACATATAATTTCCTTTGGTATTTCATCATTTTGTCTTACTTCTGGTTCATCTTCATAATTCATTTTCTTCAGTTGCCATTACTAAGGAAAACAATTAAAATATTGCAGTAAGTTCTTTATTTACTGACTTGAACAATATGGATACAAAAACGAAAGAAATAAAGTCAGAAGTATATTTAAACAATTTAGTTATTTAAACATATTTAAACATTAATATTATTATATAGTATAATTTTATATAATATTATATAGTAATATTCTAAATTTAATAATAAATATATCCTTCGTTTAATTTTTTAAATTCAAAAATTTATAATGAAGATTCTTTGAATTAAAAAATATTCTGTTAGTATTTCCATGCAGAAAACAATGAATTCAATAAATAATAAGTAATTTTCATGTTATATATTTAGGGTTGTGGCCAGAATAAACTAGTTAATCGCCATCTAATCGTTTGTTTAGTTATCACCCTGTTCTCAATTTTGCTCATTTTTGTTCAAAACATTCTATTTTCAGGTGAGCATACAGTTCTTGTTATCTGGAAATTTCCAGTTTCATTAATTCTTTTAGCTCAGTTTTGTTAAAAACTCACGGCCTTTTTGAGTGACATGACACTGGAAATAAATTAACAATGGGTGGTTTAAAATGCGCTGTATCATCTTGTATGTGTGTAAAAAATAAATATTTTAGGTTTTTCACTAATATTGATAATAATAATAATAATAATAATAATAATAATAATAATAATAATAATAATAATAATAATAATAATAATAATAATAATAATAATAATAATAAAACAATAAAATGATAATTTAAGCCTTTTGCTGCAAATAATGTATTTAATGAAAGAATTTTCGACTATACGATAGTCCTTGTCAATCTCCTGGAATTTAGCAATGTTCTTCTTCAAAATACCCTTCAATCTTTCTTTTAATTTCCTTTCTCTTAATTCTCATTGGTTGTAAATATAATGAATTGTTTTACTAAAAACTTTTAAATATTTTCAATAAAATGAATATTCTTACTTGATCTAATAGAGCAAATAATATTTAATAAACAAATTATTATTTAGTCAAATTTGTAAATGTTATTGATAGGATATGTTTATTGCATATTTTAATTTTATGTTGAATATCTGATCGACTCATTCTCAACCAATTTAACTTAATTTTTAAAGAATTAGATCAGTGGTGCCCAACCTTTTTATCAAGTGGGCAACTATTTAAATGAAAAAGTCTTTGCGGGCACATTTTTGAAAAATTAGTTAATAGAAAAATGATCTTATAACAATCTTTTTATTAGAAAACATGCATTTGTATTAAAAATTTAAAATAATAAAAATAATAATGTGAAACAAAACAAACAAATTTATTTATATTATAAAGTTTTTTAACTAACGATGTAACGATATTTGAGTTAATTAATTTTAATTTAAAGTAGGAAAAAATTTAATTTTCTTGGAATTCCCATTTAATAATTAATTGTTGGGATTGATTAATTTTAATTTCGAAAATTAAAAATGCGCTTGTAATTCTCATTGAAACATTATACATCTTAATGTTAAAAATTGATATTTTCTTTAACCGTATTTAGAAAAACACCCACGGGCATTTGAAAAAGTCTCCACGGGCAATTTTTTGCCCGCGGGCACTAGGTTGGGCACCACTGAATTAGATAATAATTAGAGCAAAAATGCTAATAGCTACTTATTAAAAAATTATTGCAATTTAAATAACAAATTTCAAAAATTACTTGTATTAATATTAATTTTTATAAATACTATTTTTTAAGATTTATCTCATATTCTATTAAATAAATTTAAATTTGATTTATGATTTAAATTTCATTGAAATTCAAATCACTTTTTGAGAATAAATTTTCCTCTACCGCTTTTCTTCTATGTGGCAATTAATCAACATAAACGTCAAACTTATATCTAGAAAGGACCTCAAACTTTGAATTTTAACAACGATTAGAAAACCATGATTTTAAATAGTAATTATATTCATGAATAATTATTTTATTTTTAATTTCGTGTATTTTATTTATTTTATAAATTTTAGTTAAAGAATGATTAATTATATATGATAAAATGAAATTATGAAATTTTGTTTTAAAGTCTCCATTAACTACATTAACTCCTTTTAGATTTATTTATTTAGAAAAACAATGTACCTAAATTTATTATTTAATTCTAGTAGTAGGATGTGAGGACTCCAACTCACTTTCAAGGTCATCCCAATGTCTAGATTAAATATAGGTTAATTGAATTATTTATTTTTTAATTTTATTTATTTATTTTTTTATTTTTGTTTAATTATTCTAACAAGAGTGTAAATTGTAACAACAATATTTCAATTTGAACAAAATTTTAATTAGTAATTATTAGAATTATTATAAAATAACGCTTTGTTAATTTAAAATAAAATTGGAATTAATTTTTCAAAACAAAACAAAGTTTTTCATGAAAAATAATAATTCTTACTTAAAACTAATTATCTAAAATAATTGGACAAATGAATTATTAAATGATAAAACACATTTTAATTAACTAACTCAAATTATTCACAATATATATTTTATTATTCACATAAATTTAATGGTTAAAGTGCTTGTTTCGATTTGTATTCATTTGTAGACGGAGCAGTTGCGATATGCATTTAACGAATCTTGTAGTGACCGTAAGCATAGCTTTCATTACAATTGAACCAATACCTTTTATCATCCAAACATTGGAGAGCTCGTTTTTCTGTCACGAACGTATACAACTGATGATTGACACTTCCTATTCTCTTTTGTTGAATGCTCACTGTTCCACCATCAGTATACACTTTTTTATAGGCTTCATGGGTGATATTAGAATTCGTAAGACTTATTCCTTTGGCTTTTAGAGTTTCTTTATCGCCTTGAAGTGAGTAGCACTTGGGTCGAAGGAACACCCATTCTTTATATTGATTTCCTTTATTCTCATCCTTGAGTTTCCCGATTACAGAACAATTTTTTTGAGAACAACGGATCAGTCACTGGATAATTTGAAGTATCTAGGAGCCCATCGCCAATCATTTTTGGATATAGTTGTAATCGTAAATCTACATTTTTACACTCTAAAAAGAAGGAATCTGTGTCACCAGCTAGGATATTAATTTGACATTTGAATTCTTCTCTATAACTTTGTAATTCTTTATATTGAAACTGGTACATGCGAACTTTAGATAAATCAAGTACGGTTTGTCCAATATACATTGGTCTATCCAAACACACAATTTCCTTATTGAGCATAACAGCAATAAGATCATCCTCAATTCTGATGCTACAACGAAACATAAGATGACTACAATAAGTTATCAATCTTTTGCTTTTGTTGCATAATCTCAAATTTATACGTTTTTTCAAGTTTTCCATAGTTTTACCGTATAAACTGTTGTTCTTTAAATTATAATAATCTCGCTGAAATGAATTCGTACTAGCTGCTCTCATTTGGGTATTGTAATCAATATATCCTTTGAAAATAGCCACTTGCTTGAATTCTACAGCACGATTAACTTTTGTGACTTTTGCGCCGTAACTCAATCATTCTGTCAAAACTCTACTATTAATCACATAATTGGTCTTTGGTTCGTGTGTTAATAACAACTTTTCAACTTTACTACCAGGTGGATAACAAAGCTCAGGAGCTATAGGTAAATCATCTAGTTTATCTTGTATACTATCTGGCACGACGATGTCAACCTCCAAAACATATCCACGATCTCCATCAAACTCATCTCCATTCACACATCTTTTAATAATACTATCCATTTCAGTCTGATCTTCTAACCATCTGAACTCACCAACAGGAAGTTTTGTGACAGAGCCCATCCATATAAATTATTAACATCTAGGTATGACATGTGTGTTGATTCGTCAGCTTCAACATGGTGTTTGTTGATAAATGTCATTCCACTGTCGTTCAAATAAACGGTAAAGCTCTGGATCTTGAATAAGTTCTATCGGTTCAGGTAACTGTTTAATAGCTGATTCCCAACTTAATCCAGGTATGGAAACAAACGATAGAGCCTCAAGTCCATCTTCGTCAAATGTTTTTTCTCTGAAAGCTTCAAAAACATCGGCCAACAGAAAAACATCCAACTTGAGATATACTAGTATGTAATCTAGTAGCGTCTCACTTTTGTATTGTTGCCATATTCGATTTGCATGTATGTAATCTTCTTGACTAACTCCTTCCCAAATTGGAGGTAATTCTGTTATTGACTGTAAAACATCCATTGATGTAGTCAGATCATAAGGAAAAATGGTTTTACAAGTCATCATCTGTGATTCGAAAACATCTGAGGTCAGTGATTGCTTTATTCGACAAACACCATTTTTTAATTTCACCATCCTTTTTGATAAACTCTGCACAAAGTCCAAATTGGATTTTTACTGTCCCCATTCTTTGAATATGATCTTCTATTTCTTTGATGAGACAATCTGGAACAAAAATGTCAGGAGAATCAATTGCAGATACATCGCTTGTCAATTCAACATGAGAACCATTTAAGTTAGACTCCCGACGTGGACACAATTGTATGTTAGAGTCTCCATTTCCATAAAATATTGACTTTCGTTTTGTGGTGCCAGAGTTTTTTCGAACTATATATATAATTAATATTAAACAACTTAAATAATATAGCTTGTAACATATTCTTTAATCTGCTTAGGATCGAATGATGTATTCATTTTCGATTGTAATTGTTAATAATTGTTAATAATTGTTAATAATTGTTAATAGTAGAAAGAGTTTTACTTTTAGTGATCATACTGCTCTTCGTTTCTTCGAATCTTCTAAGATGGTGTCCGTGTTGTCGTACAAACATTAACCACCTACCTGGTGTTAAAATGAGACATTCCGGGCATTTTTAACACGATAAGCTAGAGTCATTTATATTGAAATATGATTACGTAACTGATTTACAGTTCTCAACATCTTCATGACTTTCGGCAATACAAAATTTATATAAACTGCATCCGTTCACTAAAAGAAAATAATCATTAATAATAGATAGAGAATAAAAAATTATTCACTTATATAAGTTAAATTAAAAGTTTAAATGACAAACATTTGAAAAGTTACTGCTTATATATTACACATGATTAAATTCTGACCAATTAAAATCAAGGAAGAGGTAGGAAAAATAAATATATATCCTGACCATTCAAAATCAAGGAAGGGGTAGGAAAAATAAATATATTCTGACCAATCAAAATCAAGGAAGGGGTAGGGAAAAATTAATGCATTACGTTGCAGTATTTAAAACTTCAATATATTTTAAAACACATTTTAAAGTTGACTTATTTAACGTTTTCATAATTTTCAGCATTTTATAATTTTCAGTATTTTTATTATTATTTTTTAATAATATTTTTATTATTTTTTAATAATATTTTTATTATTTTTATTATTTTCATGATTATATTCAGGAACAATTTCATAATTTTAAATCAATTTTTTAAAATAATAATAAAATATAACTTACATTTTGATTCCATGATAATATCTTGAGTATCGGCCTCAATATCATTTTCACCATCATTAATTGTTTGATAAACTAAACAATTTTTAATTTCAATTAAATTTTAAAAATAAACTTACTTAATAAAACATTTTCTTCATCGGCACTATTAATAATTGGCAGATATTGACTATAGTTGTCGGCCTCGGTGACTTCATACCATAAATTCTCTAAAATAATAATAATAAATAATAATAATAATAATAATAATAAAATAATTTACCGTTCTTTCCTTCCAACGTGGCGCGTAAAATTTGATTTTGTTCTCTGTCCATTTTGAAAATTAGCGATTTGAAAAATTGATTTTGTAAAAATATTTTTTTAAAGTGACGAATTTGGAAATTGTAAACGCTGATATAGAAAATGAATATTTTCCTGTCCAATCAAAATCAAGGAAGGGGTAGGAAAATAATAAATATATTACGTTGCAGTATTTTAAAACTTCAATATATTTTAAAAACATATTTTGACACTAAAGTTGACATATTTAACAAAGACATAATAAAACTAAAATTATTAGATTAAAGATTCAATAGTTAAAACAAAATATATGAGATACGAAATACATTAAATATTTGATAGTCAAATCTTCTAGAAAATTATAACTATTCATTGATGTATTTATCAATAAAACATCAAATTAGATTAAAAAACATCAACATATGAAACAAAACGATCGGGCAAATAAAATTATAATCAAAAAAAATAATAATAAAAAAAAATTAAATTAAATTCTATATTAAATTCTATATATTAATGATTATACTAAAAATTCTTTAGAACTATGAAAAATTAATGAAAAATTCAAATTTACGATAAAAAATATTTGTGCATCATATAATATATGATATATATCAATTATAATCATATACCAATTCTAATCAAATAATTTATTTTTAAATAAAGTTGTAACATGTAATTAAAATATTCTAAAAAGATATGTTAACTGTATAAAAATAACAATTTGTAACATACGTTTAACACATAAAACACGAATCAAACCATTAAAATTAAATATTAAATATACATTATGTCAATATAAACTTTAAAAGTTACCATGTAAAAATACAAATTTATCGTTAAAACATGTGTGTATTACACATAAAACAAGATACATAATTTTTAATCAAGTCATTTTATTTATATAATATAATATATAATATAATATATATAATATATATTAAATATATGAATAAAATCCCAAGAAAATTACGCTAACCCTATGAAAAATACAAATTTATCGTAAAAATATGTGTGTATTACACAAAAAAGCGACAAACTGAAATTATAATTCCAGAATTTTGTAGAGAATTAAATTCTGCTTATACATGGTTACACTAAATTCTCATTCCAACCTGTGAAAAGGGACAAAAAAGAGAAAAAACAGTTTAGTAGAGTGAAGTGTGCTCCATGACTCATCGTTTTTGTCATTTTTTGCACTACCCCCGGCGATGACTCATCGCTAAACAAAGACATATGACTCATCGCTCTTTGATCCGATCCGATTACTCATCATTTTAAACAAAGACAATGACTCGTCAAGGTCATTAAAGTACATATGACTCATCATTTTTTGAATAAAGCCCATGACTCACCAAGGTCATTAAAGTATATATGACTCATTTTTAATGATTAAAATACATATATATTATAATTTAAAGAACAACAGTTTATACGGTAAAACTATGGAAAACTTGAAGAAACGTATAAATTTGAGATTATGCAACAAAAGCAAAAGATTGATAACTTATTGTAGTCATCTTATGTTTCGTTGTAGCATCAGAATTGAGGATGATCTTATTGCTGTTATGCTCAATAAGGAAATTGTGTGTTTGGATAGACCAATGTATATTGGACAAACCGTACTTGATTTATCTAAAGTTCGCATGTACCAGTTTCAATATAAAGAATTACAAAGTTATAGAGAAGAATTCAAATGTCAAATTAATATCCTAGCTGGTGACACAGATTCCTTCTTTTTAGAGTGTAAAAATGTAGATTTACGATTACAACTATATCCAAAAATGATTGGCGATGGGCTCCTAGATACTTCAAATTATCCAGTGACTGATCCGTTGTTCTCAAAAAAATTGTTCTGTAATCGGGAAACTCAAGGATGAGAATAAAGGAAATCAATATAAAGAATGGGTGTTCCTTCGACCCAAGTGCTACTCACTTCAAGGCGATAAAGAAACTCTAAAAGCCAAAGGAATAAGTCTTACGAATTCTAATATCACCCATGAAGCCTATAAAAAAGTGTATACTGATGGTGGAACAGTGAGCATTCAACAAAAGAGAATAGGAAGTGTCAATCATCAGTTGTATACGTTCGTGACAGAAAAACGAGCTCTCCAATGTTTGGATGATAAAAGGTATTGGTTCAATTGTAATGAAAGCTATGCTTACGGTCACTACAAGATTCGTCAAATGCATATCGCAACTGCTCCGTCTACAAATGAATACAAATCGAAACAAGCACTTTAACCATTAAATTTATGTGAATAATAAAATATATATTGTGAATAATTTGACTTAGTTAATTAAAATGTGTTTTATCATTTAATAATTCATTTGTCCAATTATTTTAGATAATTAGTTTTAAGTAAGAATTATTATTTTTCATGAAAAACTTTGTTTTGTTTTGAAAATTAATTCCAATTTTATTTTAAATTAACAAAGCGTTATTTTATAATAATTCTAATAATTACTAATTAAAATTTTGTTCAAATTGAAATATTGTTGTTACAATTTACACTCTTGTTAGAATAATTAAACAAAAATAAAAAAATAAATAAATAAAATTAAAAAATAAATAATTCAATTAACCTATATTTAATCTAGACATTGGGATGACCTTGAAAGTGAGTTGGAGTCCTCACATCCTACTACTAATTCTCATATTAAAACTAATCTTTCTAACCAAATAAATAAAGATACACTAATATTCCTCCTATGAGTGTTAATTTTGTAATGTAATAATAGTATTTTTTAAAGACTTCTAATGTCACATTTCAATAAAATAACATTGGAGGACTGTTTAGAACTTATTGTTTAATAAGCAAACGTTAGTTTCACTATCTTATACTAAAAGAAACTCATAACCTTTTAAAAACTGTAACAGAATTATTATATTCAATTAAATACTTATTTATTTGTACTATGATAAGACTAATTAAAATTATATATAATACGATATCATGAAGGAAAATCCGCCTCCATAGTCATTGTGAACACTGTTAAATACTAATTTTATTGTAAAATAAATTTCGTAGTAAAATAAAACGCGTTTAAGTATCAATGTTCAGACATGTTTTAATAAAATATTCAATTAAAAATGATAAATAAATTTTTATTTTAAAACACTGAAATATTACATCTCAAATCAACTTTCAAACATGAATGTAGTGTGATGTTAATTTATTGATTGTAACTTTTTAATTGTAATTACGTTTTGTTGCCTGCAGTGATTTTTTTACGATTTACAGGATTTTGAATCCCCGATAAAAAAACTATATAACGATAATTTACTATGGTAGATTATCGCTAAAGAAAAATTAAAAAAATCAATAAAAAAATTGACAAAAATAGTCTTGGCAATTAAAGAATAATAAAATACCAGACCATAAACTAAATTAGATTAGAACAAGGAAATTCCCATATCCAACCTAACAATAAAAGAACATTAGAAGATCATCCGAACCAATTCCGAGAAAGAAACTTGCTTTTAAAACTAAAACATCCCAATGATCATAGGACGGATAAGATCTATACAAATCCCAGACATTGCTACATCGTTGGTTGTAGCTGTGTGATATTTTACCATGGTGTTGTTTGCTGTTTCTTCTTTATTTTGATTAAAAATTCGTTATTTACTTCCATTCTTTGGCTTGTGTTAGGATATGATGAAAGTTATTCCTGACAACATAGCTAGATGTTTATGGTAAACGCTTTAACGTATATAAAGGTTGCATGGTTTATTTTATCTGGAAGGACCCATTGAATCATTCTGGCACAGACCAGATTTTAATCTTAAATTCTTGATACACAAATAAATTGAAATAACACATCTATTCAACCCTAATCAAGACATAGTGAAAATCATTATTCTTTCGTTTATTTTACTAAAAACTAATTATATATATATATATATATATATATATATATATATATATATATATAAATATATATACTGATTTATAGTCAAGCTTTTTAATAAATACAATGTCAATTGAAAAGATATCAGTAGTGAAAATTGAAAATATTCTTATAATCTTATAATGATATGGTTAGAGCTATCTTCTTTCGTTATTTGGTAGATACATCATAATGAGGAAATATATTGTTTGTGAGGTCGATCGGGCGATGGCTTCAGTTCTTTTAGTGAGCAGAAGTGAGATAAAGTCGGAATTTTTAGAAATTTTTTCATAGATTTTCTAACATTACTCAATTTATACTCGTACTATTGTGCTGAAATTTTGCTATACGGTATACAGACCTTAGACGAAGAACGATATTGCTTTTTTGGTGCATCGGTAGATGGCTTCAGTTTTTTAAGTGAGCTGAAGTTTAATTTTTCATACATTTTCTATCATAGTTGTATGTATTATTATTAATGCTATTGATTTGATGTAACCATGAAAATTAGAGTATTTATTTATGTTTCAGACAATGTATGTATTGCTGTATTGTTGTTTCCGTGCTGGTGGTGTTAGGTTTCTGTATGTCATGTATAAAAATTTCTTGAGGGGCATTACAACGCATGCCGGGATTTCACTAGTATATAAATATATTAACATTATTTTTTTTAAATTTAAAATTAAATTATAAAATATTATAAATCAGTTTGAAAGTGTATTTTTAAAAATGAATATTTTAGATTAAAAACGTGTCCATTGATCCACACCAAAAACTCGACAAATATTCGATCCAATTTTCCAACCCATTAGTAGCATTGCAGCCATTTTCTAATTATTTAATAAAACTTAAATCTCCCGAAAAGTTTTGGCCGCATAAACCTGGTCAAAAGTTTGTTACGAACACCTCGCTAATTACTGGAACGGTAGAATCGTTCACAATGGAAGTTGTCGATAGGCGAGGATTATTTTGTGCCAACAATTCAATTTTGACATCAAAGAAAATATGTCTGTTGGATTATATTGAAAACTTTTTGGGCACTGACAGTCAAACACTGGAAATGAATTTTGATATCGGAAAAGTACAATGTTGTTTTTATTAAAGTCCTAATCTTAAATTAATAGGAAAAGGATATTTCTCTTGGTGATATTAGACTTACATTGATTTTGCATCCACCTGAACGTCATGCGACAAGATTGAAAATGGTGCTTGGTGAAAACGCATTGTTACGAGTTCCTCTTTATCAAAATAGTTTTTGGGGTGAAATAAGTGTTTTTAATGATATGACCACTTCGATTACATCTGATAATCTTGTTGAATGTTATCTTCTTTCTCACAGGTATACTTAATTTTTGATTTTTAAATTTTAAATGAAATTGTTCTATTATATCATAGTGGTCTATTTAAAACAAAATAATTTGAAAATTTTATTAGTATGTTTAACATGTGAGATATTAAGTAAAATTAAATATTAATTAATCATCACTAAAATCTTTCATCTTCTTCAGCGTCTTTTTTAATTTTTTCTTCCTTTTTTATTATAGAATTTAATGTCTAAATAGATCAATAGATTATTATAATTTTTAAAATCAATTTAGTTTATTTACTTTGCCAAAAATTTGTGTAAAATTTTATTGTGTTTTATTAAATTCTATTTGTTTAAATTCTATTGATTTTAGAAAATGAAAAAAATTGATTATTTTTATTATATTACCTTTTATTCAGTTTTAAATTTTATTAATTTTATTTCCTTTCATTATCATTATATTAATAAACAAAATTAATTTTTTATTTATTGAATCTGTGATTTTTAAAAAAATTATTTTTACTCCCTCTGTCCAAAAATGATAGTCCAGTTGCATTTTAGCCTTTCCCCCAAAATGATTGTCAATAGAGAATATAAAAAATTGAACGGTTTTGTAAAACCTTTTACAGTAAAAACACATTAAATAATTTTATTTTATTGATTGACCAATAACAAAACTGCATTTTAAGTATTTTAACTGCACTGTTACGTATAAAGAAATTACGATTTAAAGTCAAACTGAACTATCATTTTTGAACAGAGGGAGTACTTTGTATGTTATCTCATTTTTGAGGTAATTATAAATTTATTTTGGGTAACCTTTTCCAAATAAAAAGGGCATAGATTTCAAAAATATGGTCAAGTAAATGCTAAATGTGAAACAAATCTCAAAAATGAAATTTAAAGAAATTATTTCTTTGAAATTTAATGTGAATTTTTTTGTCTATTCATTTGAATGTGTTTTAAATTGTAAGTTAAAATGATATATTGCTGGCTTTTGAAAAATGTTGCTTTTCTAGACTTATTCATTAATTTACTTTTAAAAATGAGATAATTGAAGTTTATTGCATAAGCATATCACTTAAATCTAAAACTATATATCAACTCTCTTCATAACTATATAATACAATAAAAATTAAAAGAAAAATGAATGTCAATATATTTCCCATCACATATAATTTTCAAAGAAAACAATCCTTGGATAATCTGTATCTTTTTCCTTGCAGTTTGAGAATGTAATAAATGCTTTCCATTTAGTCATTATTTTCAGAAAATGAATTTTATTATGAAGAAGCAAACATTTTATTAAACTCGTATTTTATTTAAGGTGGTTTTGTATCAATTTAATCGAATTCATTTTTTAAAAGAACTACTGTCAGCAGTAAATGCTTTTTTCATCTTTCCCATATGTCCCGAGTGTAAATACGTTTTTCTAAGATTGTACAAAATCCTACCAGAGCATTTTTTGAGATATTTTTATTGTTTTTTTTGTATTTGCATTTATTTTATTCGGTTATTGTGTTTTCTAAGTTTGGAATGGTGTATTATATAAAATAATTTCCATGGAAAATTACTACAGGTTTTTGAAAAATAATACATCATATTTTTTTATAATATAAGGAAAATATTATAATTGAATAGTATAAGTGTTTTTGAAAGAGTTTGAGAAATAAAAGATGTTAATGTATTTATGTATGGGACTTATTTCATATGTTCCATTTGGGATTGGTATTGAAAATCAAAATATATATGTACGTTAGGTGTAGGCTTTAATATTACATCTGAATTCTGAGTTTTTCAAGAAAACAATTTTAAAGTACTTTATGAAAAAAAATTGTAAAAAGTCTCGTGCAATAAAAATAAGGTTAATTGAAGTATTAATCTTTTGTTTGATACATTTCAAATTGACGGATGCCAAATGAATTATTGAATTTGGAACGGCGATATAAATTAAAATAGTTTCACTTTTTGTTCATTTTAAAATATATAGAAAATAATTTCAACTTCAGACATCATATTTTAGAAAATTGGATACTTTAAACCAAGTCATATTGTGCTTCAAAGGAAGTCTGTTGGTTGGATGTATCCATCAAATTGTTTAAACAATAATTCATTCCAAATAGAAATTTATAATTTACATTGGACAAAATACGGAAATAGATGATTTTGTCTTCACTTTTAACTAAGAGACTAAACAATTCTAAATCAACTCTTTGACTTATTAAAATAAATTTCGTTTGGCTGAATATATTGAATAGAGGAATTTCTACAATCTTGTGTAGAAATGAGCAAAGCGTGGCTTGCAGGATGCATGAAGCTTATCAAAGCTTTACTTTTTTTAAATAAACATTGTGTTAATTTAGAAAAATAGCCATTAAATTACAAGAAAAATAAAGATATATTTTAAAGCAGTTGTAAAATGATGACGTTTGCTTGGTTATTATAAGTGCATTTAATGAACTCTAATAATTGGCTTAATACTGTTGATTCATGCTCATCAGAGTCCGATTCATAGTGTTATCAAGTCAAACTAAGCTGCTTGCTTACTTTACCTGAAGAACCAATGAGTTGCGCACAAGGATACAAGCACTATATAACTTTATACTGACAGTGATAATCATATGGTCTTCTTGTTACGAAATAGTTCTTCAAGTTTAATTAGAAGTTTTTTCACAAATCATGTGTGTATTTTGTGTTGACTATTTTTGTGACTTGTTAGTGTGTCATTGTAATAAAAAGGTAGGCAGCAATTAATTTTCCTATGAATTTTTTATAAATAATTTGTTAATCAAGATATAATTTGCATTTATCATCTATTTTTCATATTTTAATACATTTTATAGATGCGACCCGTACAAAAGTTTTAAATTTGTAGTTGGCCCATTGTCAAAAAGAGTTACTCATCCCTGATTTAGTGAATAATTTTCAACTTTAAAACAAATAAAATAATTTAAATAAAAGAAAAATGATAAAAAATATAAATAAAAGTTGTGAAGTAAAAAATTGACAATTATGACTGTAAGATGATATAATAATTTCCAACGAATTACTTACATAACCAGGTCACTAGACCTTGATATCTATTGAATGATGCGGGAATGCTTTTATAACTAAATTAAGTAAGTATGTTTGTCTTCTGTGTCAACACTATCACTTAAACTAATAATTCTCCCTTTTGTAGATTACGCGATTCAATGTACTATAAATAGTATAACGATTGTGTGTTCCGTTTAGATTTTTGAAGTGAATAAAGATTTCTGTGAAACTATGTCTTCTTCTAACAATGACAATTGATACAAACCAGTATAATAATCTCCCATTTGCAAAATCTAATGTGATCTTTCTTCAAAACTGAGCTTATTAGATTCATTCTAATTAAAGTTGTAAAGTTCCATAAGTTTCATTAATTGTTCTAAGATAGTTTTATGTTTTATATAAAACTACAATTCATGAAAAAAGTAATATTATAAATAAATCCATTTAAATATTTAAACCAGTTCTATTTTTCATAACGTTTTAATGCATCCTAATATTTTAAAGAACTTATTGAACCAGTTTAACTAATACATTTATGTTTAAAATCTTTGCTATTATTTTCTAAATATTTTTTCTTTTTACTAATTCCATACACGTTTATTGTCTAAATATTTCTCAGATTTTATCAAGCTTTTTAAAGTTTATTATGATTTTTGAAACTTACATTTTTTTAAAAAATTTTTTTTAGTTATTATTTGGTTGTGAACTCCATTTTCATAATCCACGAATTTATATTTATGAACAATTGATTTGTGTTCATAAGATGCCTTTTTATCTATTTGGCTATAGATTTTTGCCTCGTCTGTATGGATAATTGAACTTTTTCTCACATATTTCTCTATAATTGGTATTATAGTTTCAGCTTTCTTATCAGGAACAAGGCACATGTAGCCCTTCGCTGGTGAAAAAGAGCAATCAACAATATCCAATGCCCAGATTTGTTTTTGGGCTTCTTCCTCTGTGTGCCTTCACGTTGTGATTCAGCATGGTTTCGTTTACCTGCATGAGCTTTCCTGGACCTTTTAACATAAAAGGATGCGCTTCGTTATGGTTTTTGATTGCTGAAATAAGAAATCATCTTATCTTTCGTATTGAATCTTCTTTAATTTTCACAAACTTCAAAATTTCAGCACTTTGCAACCCTTTCGACCAATAAAATAGAAATTTTAAAATTTCTTTGAGAGGTATCTTCATCTTCTCAAAAAAACTATTTTCTCTAACCGAAACATAATAATCTCGTTTTCTACACTCAGATAATTAGCATCTCCAAAACATACCATCATAATTTCTTTTTGTCTTTACTAGTATCATTTCTTTTTGGCAAGAAGAGCATTTTAATTCATTCGCTAACATGCCATTGTTCTTTTTCATTCATTTTAATTATTCTATCGATATCCATTTTAAAGGGATTAAAAAATTAATTTATATGTATTTTGCCCTGTTAAAATTTAAATAAATATCATTTTTATTTAATTTTTATCTAACCCCGTTTTTTGACCCAGTGGATCAATAAAACAGGTTGGTCCATAAATTCTTTTATAAAATATTCAATAAAATATAAAATTTAATTAATCACTTAATTCGAATAATATTTTCAAGATGTTTTACATAACTTCTTTTTTTTAAAGTTATTTAAATTGGTTAAAACTAAAATATTTCCATAACTATCGACTAATGAAGGCATTTCTTTGAAAAGATTTTCCTGGAGACCAAGATTTATCATGTTACTGAAATTGTGTAAAGTTGTTGATTTAAATTTTTCGGAAAATAAAAAATTTAAATCTGAATATTGATTAATTATTTGGCTTTCATTCTAAAGTCGAAATTTGGTATGTATTTGAATATTTGGAATATTCCAAAATCAGAAAACATCCACATTTGCAATAATATTTTGTTCGAATAGACCCCGATCTCTAATGTCGTTATCTGGAAATCTTTTTCCATATTTGCATTATGAATTCTAGTATGTCTAAAGTAGTGTTTGCCAAACTGTGTGTCTCGAAATATTTAGGATAATTTTAATCTACAATTGAAAAAATGACCCAGTAAGCATAAAGATAGGAAAACTACCATGTATAAGACAAAGTACGTGTGCACGTGTTTGTATTTGAGGCCGAATATACAAATTGCTCGTTTGCGAGATTCTAGTTTATATATATGGGCATCTCAATAAAATAATATAAGGATTTTCGTTATTATTACACTAAAGAATTTGTATATTTTTGCTTATATTGATAAGTTATATTTAATTTTTCCGATATTTTTATTTAGAGTGCCAACAACGGAAAATGTTTGGCAGACACTGGTCTAAAGTATTCACATCTTCAACTAGAATTTTTTTTTGCTTCATCGCTCCAATAAATATTATCTTCAAGATACTGACTTTTTATTTTATAATACATTTAACACATTGATGAACTTCAGTTGGAGACAGTATTTTTTGTATATATCGGCATAATTCTGATAAATCTGTAAAAACATTATTTAATTATCGTAAATCTGCTTTACCATAAATTGTTTTGAAAACCATGGAACCTCATTTACAGGTCCAAATGCTAATGCATCACTTTTCATAACTTATTTAATCTTTCGAATTTATGTTTCCTCGCGCATGATCAATGAAACATTGTATACGTGGTTCGTAGTAAAGTTTCAATACGATTCATTACAGTAATATTTTTCAATATATCATCAATTCCCAAATTCTTGTGGTGTATGCAGTGATATGCAGACAATTGAATAATTTCACGCCGTAATATGGTCGTTACTCTAGTATGAGCCCCAACATTGCAGCAGCTTCATCAGATGTCAACATAACCTTTTTTCTGTAAATTGAGATTAAAATCGGCCTATAACTTTTTAATAGAGGTAACAATAGATTAAAGCTGTATTATATTTCAATTTCACTTGGTATTTTATGTATAAAATATGCATTTTATGGATCGAAATGAAAATTTGAATTGTTTATATTATTTAAAGTTTGTTGATGAGGAGGGGGGGTTGGTTTTTTTACGTAATATTTGCTTCGCCAACTTTTAGAAATGGAAATATGTTTTGCTAGATGCTTACTAATATTTTGGTTTGAGCTCGTTGAATCATCCATTTTCAATATAACATTATTTTTCAATATAATTATAACATTGTAAATTAAAATTTTAATTATTTCGCTGTCTGGTTTTATTCTTTTATTTGTCTCAATACGAGCCCCACGGTTATCATTTGTCTCACTAAACATTTGTGAAATGTCACCAGATTATTTTGTACTCAGTATATTTATAGCTTCCAATGTCGTTTTAAATAGTCCAATTTTTAAACATTCCATTTTCCCCTTGGAAAATATTTCAGCAACTTTGGCTTTAACACAAAATTTGCATTGGACTACTCTTTGTGGAAGATATCCAAAATGTCTCATAATTAACAACATTGACTTCCACGGGATAATGGAATATTGGTTTCGACATAATGTAAAAGCCATTCAATTTTTAGTATCAATAATTTTTTTTCTTTGTAGATTGATCCTTGAAATATATATATTTCTTTTAAACACTTGATTTGTATAGATTGGGATACATTTTTTGTTAGTCTAATTCTATAAATTTTAATTATTTAAACATTTTAATTAATTAATAAATTATTTAAATAATTTTGATCTTCTTTAGAAAAAAATAGAAAATTTTGTGAATTGAATAAATTTAATTTTTAAAAAACGCTATAACTCTTTTTTAAAATTTTGAGTTATTATTAATTATTAACATTTTAGGACTTTTACTATGACATACTTGCAAAGTTCTCGCATCACACAAGTTGGAAATCATTAGTGTATATGATTTTTCTTACATAACCTCTTGGAACTTCATAGACCTTATATATATGTTTCAGAGGCCAGAGTAAAGTGAATTCTTTGTCAAAGATTTTCAAACTATTTTGGTGATAAAACATGTCTGAAAACCCCATAATGTCCACATAGTACATTGATTTCATTAATATACTTTTTAAGCCATTTTTAGCAATTTTTTAATCATTCTACGTACATCCTAGTTTACCTTGAAATATTTAATGGGTTTCTTAGTCGAGATCTGAGATCATATGTATCAATTATTAATTAATATAAAAGCAAATACAGATGTAACGGAATTTGAGAATTTTTCTTTTTTCTAATGAGGAAAACGTTCAGAAAATGTAAATCAATTTTATATTATGATAAAAGGAAAATTATAATTAATTTTCAAAATTTTGTTCATAAAATGAGAATAAATTGTCTTTGAGATTTCTTTTTGTTACCTTTCTAAAGTTTTCACTTTCTTATTATAGTCATTGTTTTACTTTTTCAACAAGATTTCTGACTATATTTTCAATATAAGAAAAAATAATAATAATTATTTTATTTAAAAACTGAAAATGACTAACATGCCTTTTACAGTAGATCTCGTTTTGTTAAGTTTTGAGTTTATCTCTTATTGAATGATAATGATTTATGTTTTTTATAATTGTTTCAATTTGATTATCACTATGATTAAGTCTTTTGCCGTTTATAAAATATCTTATGAACTCCGTTTGTTTAAAATTCTGGTGAATTCAAGTTGAGGATGTTTTCAACTAACTTATGTACCCTTGCATCGTTTAAAAATAATTTTTCATTCAAACAATTTTATAGAGCTCGTAAAAGGTTCCAGACACTAGGATCAATATCGAGGTAGCATGAAATATGAGGTTAAAATGACTAATTAAACTCAAAAATATTTTTTCCTATATTACGTTGTTGTCTTGTTATGTCATGGAAGTGAAATCAAAATCTTACAACTATTGAGTGTAGCATTTCTTTCCCATTTCATTGTGACATAAAATTTCATTGTGCAAAATTCTCTTTCAATCCCATTTCTTATCACAAGGTTTTTTTCTTATCAAGAAACTAATCATTTTAATGGTCCCCAGAAGAATTTACAATAGACAACTGAACTTTTTGACTTTTTTCTTTTAACAAATGAAGCATCAGATTATGTTGATGTTACCAAGATTTTGCGTATCGCGCATCCAGAATATTTGATAATTATTATATACTTTGCCAAGTTTTAGTTCAACTTAATCATCAAAATTAGAATTGATTCATTTTTTAATAGAAAATTCTTTTGACAAATTTTCCAAACCAGTTTCGTATTGTTTGATTACTTCCATAATATGAATTTTATATTTAATTTGTCAATTACATTATATTTAATACTTTGAGTTTCACATAAAGAATATGTACTTTTAAATTAATTTCATTTACTGTTAATTCTCAGTTTCAAAGCTGTTGAAAAACTGAATAAGTACGTTTAACAGTGGGCTATTAACTTCCTTATATGTATATACATTAGGGCATAGAGTACATGCGATAGTTTGGGGTGCTGGATCGTGTTTGGCGTCGTAATACCAAATAAAATCTTCAAACAATGTTATTAAAAAATATAATTTGATATTATTTGCCGCACTGATGTGGTGACTTAAAAACATCCAAAAATTCAGACGACTAGAATTTCTGAGAAAATCTAACAGACTGTTCAAACAATACTAGTAGATATTTCATATTTGTGAGGTTTCTAGTCTGTCAAAATTTTTATTTAATAAAAGACAGCAAAACTAATTTAATAAGGACTTTTTTTCTGTTTATAGATGTTTTTATTTTAAAATATGTTATTTAATCAGGATTATTAAATATACACAATAGTAAAAAAGAGAATTGTGTCAAATCTAATATTAGATTACTCTAATTTGAATTATATTTTTGAGCTCATATAATGAGTTATTTAAGTATTTACCGGGAGTTGCAAATTTAATTTTTGCCAGAGGCACCAAAAAACCCAATGCTGGCCATGATATATATATATATATATATATATATATATATATATATATATATATATATATATATATATATATATATATATATATATATATATATATATTAGTAATAAGTCATTTATAAATTCTTTTTTTATAAATAGAAAATACATATTTAATTTAATTTAATGTAATCTTAGACTGTCAGACACTTATCTCAGAATCTCTTTTCTTTTATATCTTTTCTGAGTCTCTTTGAATTTTCAAATTATAATTCAACCACCTCCTCATTTAAGAAGAAATTCATTAAATTTTCTAATAATTTTTGTAATTCTTCTTAAATTAATAGGCGCAAATATCGATTTTAAAGTACGAACAATATTATTATTATTATTTAATAGAATTTTTTTGACTATGGAATCATTATAGATATCGATGTTTTTTTTATATTCACGAATTTTCGACACAGGCTTCAAGTGATTTATTATTATTATTATTATTATTATTATTATTATTATTATTATTATTATTATTATTATTATTATTATTATTATTATTATTATTATTATTATTATTATTATTATTATTTAAAACAATAAAGTGATAATTTAAGCGTTTTACTGCAAATAATGTATTTAATGAATAAATTTTCGACTATAAGATAGTCCTTGTCTTATAGTCGAAAATATTTTCATTAAATACATTATTTGCAGCAAAAGGCTTAAATTATCATTTTATTGTTTTAAATAATAAATGCTGCTACCAAGAAATCATCACTTTATATTATTTTTATTATTATTGTAAATTTAGTCTCGTAGATTTGCGTGTTTATGGTCTTTTTGAAATTGAAAACCCAACAAAAAATTAATGTTATTTTTAATATTCGTGCAACAAACTTATTTTTAAATTCAAAAAAAGTTCTTAATCAAAATCAATAATAAATACTAATTTTATTTTAAATTACTCATTTTAATCAAGGAACTTAATATAAAGTTTTATTTATTTTATTATTATATTATTTTTCGACTGTGTTTTTGATGGACAATAGAAACATAAGAAAATAAAGTTAATTAGACTTATAAATTAAAAAAATATTAAGCGTTTAAAACTAATATAGAAATAGTGACTCTGTGGAATAACCAATTAAATTTTGTATAAAGTAAAGATTAAGTTGGATATTATAGTCTTCCTAGATTTCCAGACATAAATTATTATAAAATTATATTAGATTGGTTTCAAATAATAGGTCTCTTGCCAAACTTCAACATGAAGTGAAGTTAAAAGTGCATAAAACAAGAAGAATATTATTTTAATCGAATACGTTTTTAGAAAAGTAGTTGCTTTAGCTACTTTTTAAAAGTCTATGACTAAGGTGTTAGATGGTTTTAAGCAGAAAGAAAATATTTCCTTATGGATGATGTTCTCATATTTGTAAACAATGAAATTATGTATATATAAGTTACAAAAGGTTATTCAAAAGATTTAATAAGATAAAGGTTAGATAAGATAAGCTTAGCAAAATCTCATTTGAATAAATAAATTTTTTGGCCTATATATAATATTTAATCTAACAATGTGTAGACAATGAATGGAAAAGAAATACTAATTGTAAAAATTATGATACCAACAATCAAAGAGAGATTGTCGAGAAAATAAAAAATTAAATTAATAAAGTAAATCTATCGACATCAACTTATAAATTTTGAAATTGAATTTTGTAATTTTGGTGAGGAATTTTGGGAATTTTATGGAAATTTATAAAGAAATTTGAAAATTTGAAAAAGTGATTTTTTTACTAAGGAATTTTTTAGAGTTTAAGAGGACTTTGGATTGTGGCTTTTAATAATATCACACAATGATTACTGAAATATCAGATAAAATAATATCTTAAACACTATAAAATTTTCATAAAATAAAAAATATATATAAAAGTTTTACTCAAAATTTGAATTTAAATTGGAATGTGAATTGGAATTTGAAAAATATTTGAAGAAACTTCAATTTTGAAAAATTAATCAAAATTCTATCAAAATACAGATAATTCAAAAGAGATCAAAATTTTTAAAATCACATTTAAGCTATTTTCATAGACAGAAGACTATTTCGTAGTCGAAAACATTTTCTTTTTAATAAACTTTAAATTAGCAACAAAAGCTTATCATAATTATTACTAATTCTTTTTGTGAATTGATGCTACTAACAAGAAATTATTTTTATTATTATTTTTATCATTATTATTATTATTATTATTATTATTATTATTATTATTATTATTATTATTATTATTATTATTATTATTATTATTATTATTATTATTATTATTATTATTATTATTATTATTATTATTATTATTATTATTATTATTATTATTATTATTATTATTATTATTATTATTAATACATTAATAAAATGTTAACATTAACATTACAAATGATTATTCTTAAAAAATCTAGATTAAAAGACAAATTATTTGTAAAAATGCTTTCAATAGATTACATAAAATGTGTAGCATCGACGAAACTGTAATTATTTTGAAATAATCACTCTTACCTCCTATAATTACAGAAATAGAAAAGAAAACAATTACTTACAATAATAAATATTTTGCATGATTTGCTTCCATCGAAGAAAACGTAATGCAATCATCATTTATTGAGACTCGTTTTATTGAGACCAATTTTGCAAAAAAACTTTCTTTTCTAATAATATTTTATTATTTTGTTTAAATGATCTTTTTACATTTTACTATTGACAAGATCTTTAAAGAAATATGGAATTTACATTATTGAATAAATGATATTAAGTCTTTCATATCAGTTTTCCGAAATAGCCTCATTTACTTCTCAAATGAATTATGAATTCATTTTATAGGAGTCCATCATATTTCAAGATAAACTGAATATTTTGCAACTAATAAATTTCAACAGTGAAGCATAATTTAAATGTTAACAAATAAATATTTATTAGGTGAAAATTTCCAACAAAAGCTTACCTTATTATTTATTTGTTTAACATGAAAATGGAAATGAAGTATTTCAAAATGTTATTATTATTAAAAATAAAGAGATTTAAAAAGTACTTATTTTTGTAAAATTCTTTAAGATGAACATATCTTATCGTTACATGTGTAGAGACATGAAACTAATTTGCATAAAGTTTTTATTGAAAACGACATTGAAAGCGATCATAGAAATATTTGCTCCAGCAGTCAATGTTCATACGAAATCATAGACACTTGATTTGGCTATTATACTGAGATTGTTAATGAACTTGCATTTGTGCATGTAGACTCCAGTATCGAACGATGTGAAAGTTTTGGAATCTTTATCTGGAATAATTTTGATCATTAATTCCTTTTGGGAATCGAAGATGGATGAATCGCTAGAATTTCACTAGAATTTCCCTAGAATCGCGAATTAGTATTCAAAGGAAAATTTCTTTG
This sequence comes from Schmidtea polychroa, assembly GCA_959609185.1. NCBI lineage: Eukaryota > Metazoa > Platyhelminthes > Tricladida > Dugesiidae > Schmidtea > Schmidtea polychroa. The sequence continues at coordinate 88,618 of CAUHTR010007393.1, read as the reverse complement.
GTTGAATAGAAAATGTTGATAATCAAGCTCATCAACAGACAGATCACTGTTAGGAAAACAAAGGTTTCAGCTTCTCGAATGTTTGACATATTTTTTTTATTGATTTTGATAAGAGTTAAGGTTTGAGATGTCGAATAATGCATGAATTGTTTTATATCGCTGTTTGAATGAAAAGAATATTTAAACAATAGTTTTAATATAATTAATTTAATAATATATTTTAAGTTTAATTATTTAGTTGATATTTTTATTAATGTGGAAGTCAGAGGCACTACAACATGCATTTTACCTCATAAATTCTTATTTTTATATTTTTTTAAATTGATATTTCAAATATTTTGCAAAGTAATAAAAATCATGACATTTTTGCTCAGGTTTTCTTTAGGTTCCCTTCAGAAATAAATAAATAAATGTTTTCGAATCGACTGTTTTCACACCATTCTTATAATATTCCTCTTATTTTTGTATATTTCAATAAAGAACTACAGTGAAAAATAGAGAATTTATAAGAAAAGAATTTTTATATCAAAATAATGAATTATATTAATACAAAGTTTCTTAGCAATATTTGCAATAATTAGTTCGTGTTTTCTTTAGTGTTGAGTGTTGCATCTTTAAATTATTGGTATTCGTTTTTTTCTCGCAAACTGGTAAAACAAATTAAAACAGAATATATGCAATCAATTTCTTTTCTTAGAAAGTAAATAAGCTACTGCACTGAAGTCGTGCTCAGCCAAAAAAGAAGGAAATACAATAAAATAATTTATTAATTTATTGAATACTATAAATCAGTTTATATATCGATGTTTTTGATACTCACGTATTTTCGACACAGCCTTCAAGCTCTTTTAATAAAATCAATGAAAAAAAAATTAGTTGTGAAATTGGAAAAAAAAGTTCTTATAATAATAAAATAATTCTTTACCACATTTTATAATGCAATGTATAGTGTTGATATTGGTTTTATCCATTTATTGGGTATATTGTAGTTTGTCGGTGGTTTTTAAACTGCTAATTACTATTCTGATCCGATCGTGTTATTTAATAACGACAATGACAACTACGTAAAACTTTATTGATTATCATTATTTATTTTTACAACGAATTCAACTATACCAATTTTCAACACACCTCAAATGTTTCAAATGCTTATTACAACTATTAGCATAACAATAATAATACTATAAGACAGGGATATTCAACTGGCGGCCCGCGGGCCTGATCAGGCCCGCCGAAATTTGAAAAAGGCCCTTTCAATATCTTGAAATATTACACATATATAAAAATATTTGGTGATATCTGCATAAAAACGCACAGGTACTTTTTTTTATGTATAATATTTAGGCGGTCTATTTAGATTCAAACCCGATCAAAATAGTGTTTTTATTGTTTTACCGGTAGAAGAAATTGGGAATTCGTGTAAATTGCGATAGTTTTGCAATAAAAAAACTTGCAAAAAACACCAAAGTATTGAAAATGTGTTTGTAAGTTTGAATAGGAAACGGGGTTTACTTAATATTTAATAAAATTAATATGTGTTTAAGTGGCTGTGATCATTTAAATTTCTTGGAAAATGCGTCTAACACCAGAAAAATTAAAAGAAAAAATGGCAATAAAGTTATTAATTTAAAATGCGCCAGGAAAATACATAATAATATAAAAATAAATGGTAAACATTATAATACTTGGTAATAGAATAACAATCACTAAAACCAGTTTATTTTTGTTACTTTGTAATCCGCTAGAAAACTAACTACTTTTTAATTGATACAGCCCTCGATTGCCGTTATAAGAAAAATTTGGCCCTTCATAATATTTAGTTGAATACCCATGCTCTAAGAGAACAACCACTTGACTATTGTCGGTTACGGGCAATTCGCTAAATTGAACGGATTGCCTTTAACTTGATTTGAGTTTCTCAACCACTTCTGATTTATTAATTCAATACGTAAATTTCTTCCAACTATTTCCTGATTTTCAACAATTTATTTTAAATCTCCTTGTAAATTCAAATCTCTTGCAAATTTCTCGTCTTAAACTTTTCTCCTTTGGCTAATTTTCCCCTTTAGCAAATTTTCACAAAATTGTTTCTCTTTTCGTCGAAAATTTTTTTCTCCTCTGCTAGTTTGCAGCCAGTTTTTATACCTTGCCATTTAGTGGTACTTATTGATAATTCATTCCTTTTTCTCCATTTGTTCCACTGGCCACTCAGCAATCTCTGAAATCTGTTGAGATATATATATTTTTGACGATCCCATCTCTTGGATTCCATATGTTTCCCCCCCCCTTTTCTCAAATAGACCATCGAGATAACAAGATAATTTAAATCTTGTTTTGCTTTTGTTTTGTTTCTTTTGCCATTCATGACCTTTTATTTAATTATTTGTTTTTATTGATTTTCTTCAGTTCCCTTCTCATTTTTTGATCTCTTTTTCGCTCTTATTTTACTGAGTTCCAGAACAACAACCCATTCATTTATCATCACTTCCCTCAATCATTTTACGCGTTTAATAATTATTTTATTTAATCCTTCCAGGTCTAGCTTTCTTTGAAATTTTTATTATTATAAGTTTGTAAAAAATGAGTTTATATGAAAAACTATGTCAATTCTTTTACCGTATTGATATTGGATCAAAGGTCGGAAAGTAGTTTGGTTGTATATGTTATTCAAGGTTTTCCAACTGATATCTTTTGTTTCTAAATGGGTATTTTTCAACAATTTGTTCAAATATTTTTTTTTTGAATTTTTCATTTTAAATTGCGAGATCAGATAAGTGCGAATCAATTTTTTGTACCAATTTACCCTTTTCTTAGGCATTCAGAATAACTCATTTGCATATTTACTTGATAATCTGCGTCCCTGTAACAATTGTGATCAGTTATACATCTTGGTTTAATTTATTTGTAATATAATTTCAGTTTTTACAATTTCCGGTTTTTGAAAATCGGTGTTCATATATGCATAATAAGGTTTTTAACAATAGCTGCAGAGAACTCAAAATCAAATATAGTATCAGATATATATATCAGATATATGTTGAGTACATTTTAAGTTTTACAATTACGTAATAGTTGCTTTATTGAGTAACTCCTTTTTTTGAAATTTCACGTCATTCAAACTCTGATCATATCTTATGTATTTACCAAATTCCTAAATTATATTCAAGAAATCGTAATTATTGCTTTAATATCATTTGTTGGATAATTCAAAAAATGGCACTAATATATATTAAAACTCTCAGTGCTATGTCACCACAACAATTTTTGGAAATTTTCTCTTCGTACCGTTAGAATTATGACAGCAAAGTAATAGAGAACCGCATCTGAAGTTCATAAGTTAGGACCACGAAAAATATTTGAAAATTTCTCTTAGATCCACAGTCTGTCATGTTTATATTGAAAATACATTATTTTCTGTGGCACTGAGAGTGCTAAACATTCAAGTCAAAATTTTCTTCGTCAATGATATTTTTTCAAAAGATTTCCATCAATAAAAGTTTGATATTGTACAAGAGTAAACTAGTTTCCAAACTATATTCCTTCTGTAAAATAGCGATTTGGTAAAGAATCTTTTCTATTATCAAAATTAGTTTTGTATGTACAATAGTACTAAATATTTGCAAATATGTAGATTATCTAATTATTTAGTGGTAAAGATCGTTGTTTTATATTCTTCTCGTCATTTTATCACGCGTCTATTGTTATACATTTCTTATCATTTTGTAATTGAAGTCATTTCTTGCTTTGTATATTTGATCACTTTTACTATGTTTCTTTATTGTGTAATTTCTTACTTTTATAACTACCTTACTTTGTTTTAAAATTTCATTCCAATGACATTGTTCAAACTCTGGCCTTGGTTAATGTCTATTTAAAGTTTATTCTTTGAAAAGTATGTTCAACAATTTTAGTAGTAAAAAATCTAAACAAAATAAATCCATTTAAAACTGCGTAGAAAACTTTGTCCTCCGCTATTATGCTGTAACACCATATATTATTTTTTATATTAAATTTTTAACAAAAATAATTAACCTTTTATAGTGAATTTAATATTAAAATATAATTCAAATAAAAAAATAATTTTAAAAAACCAAAAAATAAAATTTTGAATTCGCAAATTATTATTTGATTTAGAAATGTTGTATTTACACTACAAAAACGAATTTATAACTAAAAAAATTACTATTTCACTTAAAAATAGCACAATAAAGTATTGATAGATGTAGTTTAATACTAATAAAAATTATCAGTATTTATCAAATTGATCTCACTAAACCTTTTTCATATTCTTGCAGCACCTAGATTGAGAGCCATTGGCCTATAATCTAATAATAATGAAGATAAAGAGAAATTATTTCGGTGTATTTTACATTAATTATTTTTCCTTAATACTTTTATTATTTTTCACAATTTATAAGTTACTTCATATTTATTTCAAAATAATAAAAATTTTCATTTACAATTTTGAATGAATTCATTTGTATTTTCTAAATATTTTATATAACATTCTTTCGAAGGACTCTGAAAGACGTATTATTGAAACTCATTTTATTTTTTATGATTTGGCGCCATTGAATAAAACAAAGAAAGTAACGATGAGAAACTTTTAAATAAAATTTCCTGTATCTTTGTTTCAATCGATACTTAATTATATAAAGATTGTCTTTAACATTCAAAATTCATTTTAAGTTTCTCCAAAAATTTAGCGCTTCTTACAAAATCTAATGGGAAAAAGTTTCAGGAAATTAATTAAATTTATTTCATATATTCCGGGATTTTGAGAATAAATAAACTTTCTTTTATGAGCCGAGAATTTTAAATTCTTTGAAATTTTTCCATTTGAATTTTTAATTCGAACATAGCGTAGATTTTTATTTATAATTAAATAACAATAGATATATTTTCTGGAAACACAAAGTTTTCTTCATTTCACAATTTTCTGTTAATTACACTTTCATCTCAATTTCAACTCCATTTTAATACTTTGACATTTTTCACATGTTTCTTTATTTTCCAAATTGTGCGTACTCTGTTTTTATCTTTATAATAAATTGTAAATCATCCATACAATTTTTACAAAAAATGCCGTTTCAGCACTTAAAATGAAAATAAAATTATATTAAAGAGCGTTTATCATTGTCGAAAATAAGTGCAAATCAAGACTATTTTTAGAGTTGTAAATAATTCTATCTTAAAATTTGTTGCAAATGAAAAGAAATTGCATTGAAATGTAAATAACAAACAAATAAATTCAAGTGAAAATAAAATTATTTCCATAATTTATTCGCTATTTTTTTTTAATTAAGTTTTCAGCTTTTCTATTTAATGCTAAAATATTTTCATTTTTGTCATTGCTTATAGAAAAGATTAAATGAAACAGCTTATTTTATTATTTGACATAAAAAGCGTTTGTTGTTCGTATCTATTCATTCAGGAAGAATGAATTTATCATCAAAAATGAAATGTTTTTAAATTTTTAATGCAAATTTTCTTTTGTCAGGAACTCGTCAGCTATTATTGAGCTGAGTAAATTTAGATGCTAATAATAAAAGAGTCTCATCAGAATCAGGTGAAATTATTGTTGCTGATAATAGTGTATTTTATTTAAATATTTTTTATTTACTTTTATCAAGTAAATTCTTTTAACCATTTCACTTTCAATTTCTCTCTCTTCTTTTCAGACTATAGATCAATATTTTGATTTATTTAACACGAATTTCATCAAAGCTTTGATAAAATATTAGTTTTATTGATCTATTTCCATATTAAAACACAAACTTTTATTTTCGATCATTTGTGAAGAAAACTAAAATGTTTGTTGATATTTAATTTATTGTGATATTTGATTGAATTTCTAATATCAGACCGGTTTCGATATTATTTAGTTCTCATTAGTATCTTGTAAGAAATATTATGTCCTATGAGATTAAAAACCGTGATATAGCAATCTCACTTCTTCAGAAAGAGTTTGCATAGATATAATGGCAAAAAGTAGTAAGTTTTTCATATGCATTATGAGGAAGATGGAAGATTCTAAAAGTTTTAATTAGAAATTTTGTTAAATTTTAAAAATATTTTTATCGAAGTGTATTTTAAAAAGATTGAAATTTAACATTTTTAAAAATATTTTTATCAAAAAATATTTTAAATGAAAAATTGAAATTTGTTTAAATAAGAAGGAAATAAGAAACAAAAATAAGAAACAAAAAGGAAAAATAAGTTTTAAGTGTATATTTAAGTGTATTTTTTAAATAAAATTTATGAAATTATTTATTTATTTGCAAACAGATATTAATGTTCTAACGGATGAGAATCCTAATATGCATTATTTTCAAAATGTCGAATGTGTTTATATATTTAATGAAACCAATCAATTGTTATCGAGTTTCTTACTTGGTAAAAATGATAGCAAAATAAATTCAAAATTAGTCTGATAATAGAAATTGCATAGAATATCACAAGATACTTTATTTTTAACTACTTCAGTCATATGTAAATTATTTGATTTCATTAAATTATTGTAAAAGATGATATTCTAAATCCATATCCTTTTTGTCTTTATATGATAAACCGTCTACAAAGTAATATAATTCAACCAATTTTCCCCTTATTCATTTTGATGCGTTTGGTATTGTGTTTTTTTATCGAAAATTGAAACCCTTTCTATTTGTAAAATCTGTAAATTGACTTGAAATTTGTTTTGGTTATAAAACAATTGAATTAAATTGTTTACAAATTTAAATAAAAGTCAATTAATTTTATTTAAAAGGAAGACTTAAAAAAACTAAAACTTGACCTAAAACTGTGACAACATAATATTAAAATTATTTAAATTGTATTATTAAAAAGATAAATTCAATGTAAATTGAAAAGAAATCGGTGGTAAAATTTGAAAAAAGTTCTTATAATAAATATATTTATTTATGACAATCAAATAGATAGATATTTTATATTTCATTTAATTGATGTTCCTCACAAAGGATCAAAAAAATTAAAATTATTAAATCAAATTAATATTAATTAAATTTAGCTTCATCGAAATGTGGTATTTTATCTACTGATTTAACTTGAATAACTCGTTTGAGGAAAAAATCTTTGATGCGGGGCTTTCATTTCATTTTTGTCTACTATTTTGCTCGTTGAAGGTTTTTCGTTTTCTTTTGAGTTGGCATATTTTCTTCAATTACTTTTGATTAATTAATCAACTTTAAATACTTTATCAATTAATTCTCAAAGCGTTTTTGGTAAATTGTAAATTAATTTATTTTGGATTAGTTAAATTAAATTATCTTTTGTCTTTACACTTCATTTTTACATTATTTATCAATTATTTTGATCATTGACTGTTGTGAAACATTAATCTATTAATATGATTATGATTAAATGCAAAGTTCATAAAATGCAATAATATTTGGTGTAGTAATTCATAGTAATTCACAATTCCTAATTCATAGACACCCCTTGAATTTTACTCGTTCAACTAAATAATTTTTAAATACTAAAACTTTAATGTATCAAAACAAATATTCGTAACGCAGACTAGGTTAAATGAATTTTTTAAATAAATCAATTTTAATTTTAATATTTTAATGACAAATTATAAGTAAAATATTAATTTAAATTTCTTTTATTTCTTACCATCTTTTTCAAATTCATCATTGTAAAATGTATTCAATTAAATTTGTTTAAATATTATTTAGAAATTAATTTGTTTTAATAATATAGTTTATTGAATTCAAGTTGTTCTGGTAATTACAATTTAATTAGAATTTGCTACTATTACTGACTTAAGTTATAAAGTTGGTTTACGAGACTTTATTGTCAAATCCTTGAGTTTGATCGCAAAAATTATTTACAACGAAAGCCACAATACGCCTTATTTGAAAGCTTTATAATTTTTTTAATTTATTTATATTATTTTTTAACTTTACATGTTGACATTTCTATAGTTTTTTGAACTTCGTAAAAACACAAGGACAATAATAAAATTTATTTTTCAGAATGCTGTCAAAAACATTCCAAGTGCCACTTATTTGTCACTAGTATCTGACATCATATAACATATGTTCAATATTATTCTGCAATATCATATTTTGTCTCGAAAACTCCCGGATAAAACATTATTTTGTATAAAAATATGAATAGTATGTCTATTTGATAAAGAGAAATAAACAAATCAAAAAATATTTTTACAAAAACATTTATAATATTAAAGAAATTATTTTTTATTTAATTTATGTGAATAATTCATCAGCAGACAATAACAATTACAAACGTCTCCAGAATCAAAGAAAACTTAAAAATTAATTTGTATTCATAATTTGTTTAAATTAATGGAAATTTTGTTAAAATAAAAATTAAATGGAAATTAATTAATGCTAAAAATTTATTTTTGCTGCCTCTGCTATTTCACAACAATTTATCGATTTGACAACAAACTATTTATATGTGAATTATCAAATAATTTCGTATATTACAATTAAATACAAATATTATACAAAAACATTAATTTAGAATTCGTAAATATTTGAAATGCAATAAAATTCGTGCATTTCTCATCTTCGGTAATTCTAATAGAGTTACGGAATTTCAATCACAATAAAACAACTAAATAATATAAATTGATCAAAATTAGATTAAATAAATAAAAATGCAAGCAATTTGTAAATTATTTCTTTTAACTCATTTCTCTAATTTGGCAAAATAAAATGCCAAATATTTAATAATTGAACGAAATATAAGCAATGGTTAATTGTTAGATTTTTATTCATTATTAATAAATATTTCTGTAGAATAAAATTGTATTCATTAGATTATCTCATTCTATTTATTTGTAGATTTATTTATCTGTTTGTTTACTTATTAACTTATTGTTTTAATAAACAGAAAAATTTTTACTTAATTATATTAATAATTTAATTAACATCTTTCAACTGTTAATTTAATTTCTTTGATTTAGTGTAATAAATCACATAAAAAAAGAAGTTTTGGTCGTAAAAATTATACATTGTATTGCAATGGATAAGTCAATTGTGCAAGTTTTGTATCAAAATGAAATTGTAGCGATTTCGGAAACGATCGGCCTAGATCAATTGCCAACACCAAACACGGTTAGATAATTTTTTTAATTAAATTACAGTGACTAATGACTAATTATTAATCAAAAATAAAAAGTATAATTATGTTTCTAAAAACAAAATTCAAAAAAATTAATATATAATATGTTTGTACAGTGAAAACTGTTTAATAAAACCAATGGCATTCAAACAATAATAAGTTGGAGTTGTGTTTATTATTAAATGTTCCGGTGAGATTTCATTCTCTGACTCGACGTGTCCCTTTGATTAAATCACACAGAACCCAACAAATAGAAGGGTTATTTTCTTTAAATCACAATTTCACAGAATCGATGGATTTATGCACAAATTCTATTTTTGATAAATACAATTGAATAAGTTTATCTAAGGTAAACCGTTCAATAAATCTTCGAACTGTTGATGATTTGAGCATACGACGTCTCAATACTTTTTAACTTCTCTATAGTTTCTTCAGTCTTTTTTGGTTTCTGGCTTTTATAAATTATTTCCACGATCCTGTCTTGCTGTATCTCTATTTTATTGTTGCCGTTGCTTATATACTGTTTCGTTGACAGTTAATTATCGATTTAAGCCTTGCGTTTAAGCTGGTAACTATCATTCCAAATTGGATGGTCACATCTAAAATATTGGTTCTCAAAACTCCAATAATTAAAGAGATTCTAATTTTTAAATTAGAAATTCTAATTAATCCTCAATTTAATCCTCAATACACCATCAAGTTCTAATTAATATATTTGTCTTTAACTTTTAATTTGCTACCTGCTCATGTCTCTCTCGCCCGTAAAATGTTGATTTTTAATTTATATTAGTTATAATTCAAATTTTTGAGTTTGTGTTTGAATTTGTGCGCTTTTAAATTTATTTGTACATTTTTATGTAACCCCAACATTTTTAATTTTCAAAATTCATCGATCTGCTCATCAATATTTTAAAAAGACCCACAAAATTTTTTGACGTTTTTTACAAACGTTTATAATTAATACTTAAGATGGAAACCAAAATTACTAAAATAGTTGCGCAAACATTTTAAAATTCAAAATAGAAACAAAACAATGTATTCATTTTAAAATTCATCAATCTCGTAACCTTGTCTTTTCTTAAGTTTTGTAGACTTATTATCCTTAGATGATTATTTGACTTTTAAGGGTGAATTTAAAATGCGATGCTAAAAATTTATTTATTATTTTCATATATAAAATCTAAATATTGTTCGTCTAACATAGCTTAAAGTTTTCCTTACTGAACTTACATATGGATAAAATATAAAAAACACAATTGTAATATCTTTTAATGTTGTCTCTGAAGGACTCCTAGAAATTACTTATTCTATGGCATGGATTTATTATTATTTTACAGAATATCACAGCCTTTTTCAAGTGATTTTTTAAAAAAACTAAAGGCTGTACAAAAATACATCGATATCTTTACTAATTCATAGTCAATTTTTTAATAAATTGTCAATTGAAATTAAAATTAATTGATATATATATATATATATATATATATATATATATATATATATATATATATATATATATATATATATCAACGGTGGGCAAATGCGGCTCTTAGAGCCGCATGCGGCTCTTCGTTGAGTAAACTGCGGCTCATTGATAATTGAATTTGAAAATTGAATTCGATTTTTTTATTTTGAAATTTTTTCAACTGAATTTTTAAATCCTATCGAAAAATATTGACTTTTACTTTTTTAAATATTTAATCAGCTTTTAATTAATTTTTAACAATTCATAATTTTTACGTTTTACTTCCTATATTTTTGTATTTCCCGACAATATTATTAAGTTTGTTCCCATGAGATTTAAAATATAAGAAATATTTACCTCTGGTTTTAAGGGAAATGTTATATTTACAAGAGTTTTTGCACATCTTTAAACACAAAACAATTTTCAAATCATTTTAACATCAAAAATTTAAAATAAAATATTGATTATCAAATTATAAAAGAAAGAATTACAAAGTCACTTAAAAATAGACTTTATCATGTTAGTTTTGATAAACTATAAACCAGGTGTAGACAAGTGCGGCTCTTTGATGAGCTGTGTGGCTCTCGAGGACCTCATTCGTGCCCACCCTTGATATATATATATATATATATATATATATATATATATATATATATATATATATATATAGATATATATATATATATATATATATATATATATATATATATATATATATATATATATATATATATACCAGCCATGGCTAACCGGTGGCCCGCGAAGTGTTTTGATGTGGCCCGGACACAATTTTAAACATCAAATCAATAATTGTCTTTTTAGAATTCATATTCGAATTAAGCATGTTTTAATTTAAAAAATTGATTCTAAGTTTACTTGAATCGTAAAAACGAGTTATGTTTATTTAAATGAATTTATTGTGGCCCGTGATAGTATTTTTCCGAAAATTTGGCCCTTCGATTGATTTGGGTTGGCCACCACTGGTATATACAATAAAAAATTAAACGATCTATAAAAAAGATAATGAAATTAAGTGTCATTATCTTTTTTACAGATCGTTTCATTTTTTATTGTTCCCTTTATTTGTAATTATAATATGTCAAACCTGATCAACATAAGATCCACGGACGTTATGCTGCGATCCATATCGAGTTCTGGAACTGATATATTATTCATAAGAACTTATAATCAACGTTAAAACTAAAAAAATAAAAAACGGAATTTTATTATGTATCACATTGAAATATATTCAATTTGTGATATTTTTCAAAAAATGTTCTTAGCAAATTCATTCAATTAAATCAAAATGAGAAGATCGCCTTTGATTGATATATATATATATATATATATATATATAATTTTTTCAATTTTCACCTCTGATTTCTTTTCAATTGACAATTTATTAAAACATTGACTATGAATCAGCGAAGGTATCGACGTATTTTTTGTATTTGATATTCATGAATTTTCGGCACAGCCTTTAGTTTTTTAAAAAATCAATTGAAAAAGGCAGTGATATATATGTATATTGGGGTTAATAAAAGAAAAATACAAAAAGAATAAAATCAATAAAAAACACCAAAAATAATAAAAGTAAAAACAAAGAAAACGGGCATGGCTGAATGCTGAATCATGAGACGAACCCAAAAATGAATATTAAAATGAATATTAAAATTTAAGTGAAGAGTCCTTAGAGAAAGTTATAGGGAAATAACAAAATAATTAAAATTAATTATTTCACTAATGGAATTCCGAGCGGTATGGAAAATCCGATTTGTGTAGAGAGCCGAGCTGTATGTGACCCTTGAATGGTGATACATATAATGCATACATTTCCCATTCAACCTGGACTTATATCCACTACAAGATGAAATAAAATTATGGTCAACAATTTCTCTGAAAAATGTCTAAAGTTGATTAATTTTCAATTCCACTCAAATAATTACATAAATTTCGCTTTGCAACTCTTTCCCAGATTATGGTAAAGGAACTCGTTTAACAACTGCTTCGTAATCTAGAAATTTGACCTAACGTAGATAGAAAGAAAATATTTATCTCATATTAAATAAACATAGCGTTACCTGAGTTGTTTGAATGAAATCATGAAAAATGATTAAAAATTATCTCAATATGTATTATTTTCATATTTTCCCTGAGATTATTTAGATTGAATAAATTATTAATTTAAACCGTTTATTTGGCTTGAAATATTTTCTAGAAATTTATGATAAATAATTTTTTCAATGAAATTTATAGTGAATATTTTGATGATAATTGTGAACATGATTTAATATAAAACTTTCTTAAATTAAAACTTTGAATAATAAAAATATCTCATGGTTAACAATTCGAAAATATTAAAAAAAATAAAATTATATTCCAATTTCTTAGACGTGAACAATGATTTTTGAGTAATAAAAAATTCTTTTCTCATATTATTAAATAACTTTTTATGTTGATATTACTTCATTCTTACAAGGAAAATATCTTAAAAGATTTGAAGAAATCACCTTTCTTATTAGCCAATAGGATTTTTTTGTTTATAAATGTTTAAAAACTTTTTAAAAAATTATTTAATTTAATAATATAATACATTTGAAACAACGACAATCCACTGTTGAAATTATTTTTACTATACAGAACTTTAATTATAGGCAACTGTATGTCATTTGCAAGACATACTTGATGATTTGCATTAATCAATTTGACTGCTTTCTTCATTACCTAAGCTCCATCTGTAGTAAATGATTCAATATTTGCTAAAGAAATACCAAACTCTTTAAGTTTGTTTTCAATGAGAATTACACATCTCTCAGCAGGCATAGATCCATGAATACAGCATAATCAAAGGTTCCAAAATTTGTTGTCACTTCATATATCGGCAGTTATTAATAGAGGTCCGTTCGTCTAACCCTTCATTATCAATTATATGTTGTGATATTTTGTTGACAATTTCCTGCTTAATTTTATCTGCATATCGCAATACAATTTTTTTTAATTGTGTTTTAGGATTTAGGAATGTCTGTATAGCCCTTGGCAGTTAATAACATTGGCAAATCTTGAGATATACAAAATTTTATAATCCACATATCCACAATTTACAGCTAAATCTAATTTAAAACCTTCAAAAGAAAATCATTTTGCAGATTAATTTTTGGATTCAATTATTTTATCAACAAAGCTTCACAAATTACATGTTCCCAATAATTATTGAAATCTGTTTTAATAAAATTTTAAAATCAGACCTAATGGTGCTCAATAATATTGGTCGATGTCTACTGAAGATGTCTACCATCAATTACCACACTTTAGGATAAGGTACAAAATGAAACTATTTATAAACTCCATTGGCAAAATAAAATCCCATCTTTTACAAGATTAGCTTCCGTAATCTACTTCAGCACAAATCACAATTCTTCCATTAACATTCATTCCGCATAAAATTTCAACTTTCTTTGTATCCTTTTTCCTGTAAAATATATTTAAAATACAATGATTTTTAAGTTACTATTTGTTACTATTCACTAAAAGATTGTGAAAAAATACTCGAAAAATGCAGTGCCGAAAATTTATACTAAATAGATAGCTAAATATTTTAACATTTTAATAAAACAATTATAAAAATAAAATATTTCAGTGGTTTTATTTGAATTTTTTTTACTTGGTCAACTAAATATTTCATTTTAAAATTTCATCGATTATATAACAAAAACAATAATAAAAAAATAAATTATTTATATTTTATTCAAAAGAAATAATTCTCTTGTTAAAATGATTAAATTGTATCTGTAATATTCAGTGTAGAAAAAAGATATTTACTAGTCAAATTGTAACAAAATGAAATGAATCATTAATTATAGGTTTATGAAAATATTTTTTTTGTTTTTCTGAATTATTTGAAAGCATGAGATTTGATAGCGAAATTTAAATTACATTTATAAACAAAGCCCTTTGACTGAATTCAGATTATAAGAAATAGGTCTCATCAATTTAGTGCAAATTTAGAAATAATTGAAGATGAAATTTCTAGGTAAATTCTCAGGTAACGTCAGTTTTGCATAGTTTTATCGTCCCGGTTACGCGTCACAATTGTTTTGGTTTTTTCGTAATTAAGTTAGCAAAGTGCTTTCCATTTACTGTTTTTCTTTATAAAGAATCATTGAATTATATTGTATTAAAATTTGAATAGGATGATACAGCCCACGCCTTTTTATTGTTATTTTGAATGCATAATGGCTGTCCACTTCCTTGATTCTGAAAAATGTATCCATTTCTCGTGCGTATAAATTTAATTAGAACGGGGGTATAGTGTAGAGGGCTAATATCTCACTACTTACCTGATCCTTTTGATTCATCTCATTTACAGAAATAATTTTAACGACAATTCTCTTTAATATTATTCTTTTACTCTGTTTTATAAATTCTGAAACATTTCTTCGTGAAATGTTGGCGTAATTTTCTACTGCATTACACAATACATTATCTTTGCATAACATATACATGAGCATTTACTACTGATTTTGCTGAAAATTCTGCTTTTATAAAAGAGTTCTAAAATTTTATTCATTTTTAAATACAAAATTTTTAATTATTTCTGATAATGTCTTAAGATACATGTTTCTAATGTCGTCGATTTATGACCAAGGCTAATTTTGGTATTAAACTTCCAGTTATTAATAAAATTTCATTATTTATTTCAATAAATAGTTAAACATACGTTTAACATACATGGCACTGATTTAATTATAAGAAAACGCCAATCAAACATTATTCTCACGATATATTTCGACAGTTTTCTTGTCATCATCAGGTAGGATATGATAACTATATAAATTAAGGATTTTAAACAAATTTATTAATTTTATTAATTATATAAAAAAAATTTTATTTAATAAAAACATTTCATTCGTTTTAAAAATTATAATTAAAATTAAAATGATATATTAAAATAATATATTAATTTAATAATTGAAAAATTTTTTTATTAATTATTTAATTTAACAAACAACAATCAATACATACAATATACAAAAATATTATGTAGAAACATTTAAAACACAAGTATTCACTGCATTCTGCACATTAATTTTATTTCAATAAGAAAATTTTTTAAATATTAAAAAATCTATTTGTTTTCAAAAAAACAATAATTCAAACAATAGATTTTGCATATTTGATTGACATTACAGAAATTGATTTTCTTTTCAAATAATTTATTTTATTTTCAACAAATGATGAAATTCTGACTAAAAATTAATTTAATTTCCGTAGATTTATTCTCTCTGTTAATTAAATAGGAATTTTAGATTTGATTTTAAATTTATTGTAGTTTATTTTGGTTTTAATTATTTCATTATTACTGGAATATTTTTACGTTTCTGATTATAAATCATATATTAGTGAACAAGAAATTCCAATTTTCCATAGCAGTTAGTTTGGTTTTTAACCACTTTCAAAGGGCTGTGCAGAAAGGTTTGTTAAATAAAAAACGAAATTGTAAATGAAAACATATCAAAGATACAAAAGACAAAAGGATTTTGCTAACAAAAGGTTAAGCCTAGATTAAACATTTTTACAGAAATAAGTAATTTTTCAAGTCATTCGTAAACAATTCAAATGAGCATAAATAAATTATTTATTCATATTCTAAATTAATGAGCTATAAAGTTGTAGATTTTGTCATTGATAACTTAAAAATAGTTTTCATCATTTAAACAATTAAAGATTAATAATTTAATTCTGTTCTCGTCATAAATTTCTATTGCTACTTCGATTCAATTGAAATTTTAATGCTGTCTTATTAATAATGAAGAACTGATTAAGATCAAATTAAAATCTTGAAAGTGTATTATATTTCAAACGAAGCCATTTTGATGTGAAATAAAATTAAATTTTTAAATGTTCATTGTAAAATAAAGTCACATATTTTACAAAAATGAAAAAAAAATATTTCCTTCTAAATTTCCGATTATGAGAATTAATTTATTTAATGATTTGAAAGTATTTCCAATTAAGGAAATTAATTCAATTAAATTAAATATTTGGTGAAACATATCAATATAATATGCAATATAATACGGAAAGCTTACAAGAATATTGTGTTATAATAGCTGACAAATATTTTATCTTTTTAGCTATTGTTTTATTTTTATTTATTTTATGTAATTTTTCATTGTGAAAACTCTACGATAATAATAAATAAATGTATATTTACTTATGACAAATATGCCTCATCCGCTCAGTAGCTGAGAATTATTGCATATTGCGGATTCTCGTTCACGGTTGCTGGTACGGCATTGACGACTCTAACAATTACATTTTCATTTCTTTTCAGGTTATAAAACAAATTTTAAAGTAACTTGGAATTCATATAATATAAGTTTAATTCATATAAATAATAACCTCTTGAATTATTTCATTTAAACAAACTGAAATACAAATCGAGATATTTATGTGACTGAATTGGTTCGTTACACACTTTTAACTGTAAGTCTTACAATTTATATACCGATAATAAATGGAGAACTCGCTAACGTGTTCACCATATATTTTCCATATATATTCTCCATATATTAGTTATATTTGTTATACAATCGTTTTTATATAAATTTTAAATAATTTAGAAATTAAAACGTGCTGTCATCTAGTCTAGTTTGCATAAGAGGAAAAAGCGGCAAACGAACATACATATTATGAGTTTTATAGTTAAAATATATATATTATATAGCACGTATATTATCGCAAAAAAAACCGTGCCACATACGCTCCAAACGAGTATATTCGCATATTGTTTCAAAATAGTTTGCTGCTCCGGTGAAAATATTTTGAAGCCAGTCTCCATTTTAGATTATAATAAAAACATGGGGTCTGTTGATAGAAGTGATATGATGCTAAGCTCTACGGAAACTGTTACGGGCACGTAATTTCAAGAAGCAATGCGCAGCGAAAGGGTTAAGATAAGTAAAAAAAATTATATATGACATTTGATAATTTTAATTTATAATTTAAACGTGCTTCATATTTTAGTTATTATTAAACAATCGAAATATTCGTTAAATATAAAAATGGATCGTCTTTGGCAGCGTTAATTTATTAATATTTTAGAGCTCTAGGCCAATGTGTTGGGTATTTTGTGTAAGTAGGTATCACTGTCTAACTCCTTGATGTCCTTTATTTAGCAAATCGAACAACCCAACACAATAATATTTATTAGAAATTATTACAATTACACTTATTTATCACACACTTTAATGACACAATTTCAGTTCACATCACTTTAAGTAACTCTTTTACTCTGCACACTTTCCAAAGTGAAATCTCTCTTTCTGGTACGCTAGATTCAAAATGAATGTGTTTGCACTAAATTTAAATTCGCTTTTACTCCCTTTCAATGCAATATTAATCTTCTTTCTTCGACCAGCTGGCAATTCTGTTTACTTGCTGGTAGCTTTTAAATCCATCTCGTAATTATATTATCTATTCATCAAATTACTTTTGCTAACTTTTCTCCGGGCTTCCCCTTGCCGACCTAATTTTCTTGGGCAATTTTTATTTGTTTGACAGCCTGCAACAATTTAATTTCCCGTCGGTTAATTCAACTGCCTCTAAAAGTAGATGGAAGGGAGCCCGCAAAACCAGGAGCCCGCAAGACCACATACCCCCTCCCCCCCCCCCGGGAAAAAAAAATTTTTTTTAAATTAATTGGTCCAGCGGGCTCACACTTTTTTCATCCCAAAAATTAATGTTGCCGCCAACGGATTTTATTGATGGATACCTCATCTTAAAGCCCAGTGCCAGACCTTTAAGATGTGCTATAGGTATCTTATATATCTTTAATAGTTTTAATGTTATTAACATTTGATGACCACCATCTTTTCAAAGTTAAAGTATTATTATTTTTCAAAATATTATAAAGTGGTCCAGAGGGCTCACACTTATTTTCATCCCAAAAATTAATGTTCCCGCCAACGACAATTATTCAAAGATAGCTCATTTTAATGCTCAATCTACGACCTTTCGATTGAGCCATAGAAGGTATCATCATCATTAATAATGACAAAGTTATTAACATTTTACCAAAAATCATTTTCAAGGTCATATAATTATTCAAAATATTTTTAAGTGGTCTTGCGGGCTCATGGTTTTCGTTTGCCCAAAAGTTATCGTTCCCATTATCAGAATTTATTAATCGATAGCTTATTTTGAAGCCCAGCGCAAGGTCTATCTATTGATATATAAATATTATCATCATCATTATTATTGGTAAAAATATTACGTTTTCCCGAGACCATTTTCAAGGTCATTTGACTATTATTTTTTTTTCAAGGTCATTTATTATTTTTCAAGGTTTTTTATTTTTTCAAGGTCATTTATTATTTTTCAAGGTCATTTATTTTTTTCAAGGTCATTTATTTTTTTCAAGGTCATTTATTTTCTCAAGGTCATATTTTAAAATTTAAATTTACAGAGTTCCCGCCAACGACAATTATTCAACGATAGCTCATTTTAATGCTCAATCTAAGACCTTTCGATTGAGCCATAGAAGGTATCATCATTAATAATGACAAAGTTATTAACATTTTACCAAAAATCATTTTCAAGGTCATATAATTATTCAAAATATTATTAAGTGGTCTTGCGGGCTCCTGGTTTTCGTTTGCCCAAAAGTTATCGTTCCCATTATCCGAATTTATTAATCAATAGCATAATTTGAAGCTTAGTGCAAGACCTTTCGAATGAGCTATTGAGGGTATCATCATCATTAATATTGGCAAAAATATTAACGTTTTCCCGAGACCATTTTCAAGGTCATTTGACTATTATTTTTTTTTCAAGGTCATTTATTTTTTCAAGGTTATTTATTTTTCAAGGTCATTTATTATTTTTCAAGGTCATTTATTATTTCAAGGTCATTTATTTTTTTCAAGGTCATTTATTTTCTCAAGGTCATATTTTAAAATTTAAATTTACAGAGTTCCCGCCAACGACAATTATTCAACGATAGCTCATTTTAATGCTCAATCTAAGACCTTTCGATTGAGCTATAGAAGGTATCATCATCATTAATAATGACAAAGTTATTAACATTTTACCAAAAATCATTTTCAAGGTCATTTGTCTACTATTTTTTTTCAAGGTCATTTATTTTTTCAAGGTCATTTAATTTTTCAAGGTTATTTATTTTTTCAAGGTCATTTATTATTTTTCAAGGTCATTTATTATTTCAAGGTCATTTATTTTTTTCAAGGTCATTTATTTTCTCAAGGTCATATTTTAAAATTTAAATTTACAGAGTTCTCGCCAACGACAATTACTCAACGATAGCTCATTTTAATGCTCAATCTAAGACCTTTCGATTGAGCCATAGAAGGTATCATCATTAATAATGACAAAGTTATTAACTTTTTACCAAAAATCATTTTCAAGGTCATTTGTCTACTATTTTTTTTTCAAGGTCATTTATTTTTTCAAGGTCATTAATTTTTTTTTTCAAGTTCAAGGTCATTTATTTTTTCAAGGTCAAGGTCATTTATTTTTTCAAGGTCATTTTATTATTTTTAAAAAATATTATTTTCTAAGTTTTGTTATTATTATTATTATTATTATTATTATTATTATTATTATTAATCTATATACTCCGAGTTTATCCGACAAAATATTCTGTCCCCCTAAGGGTATTGCTCACCAGGGTACTGGTCGCGCTCAACAACTCGCAAGGGTATTATTAAACAATGTAATAAAACATATATTATTATTATTATTATTATTATTATTATTATTATTATTAATATTATTATATAATTTCTATCACAAAACATAGTTAACAAAAACATAGTCGAATATTATAAAATTTATAGTATTGTGTTAGCACACACTCGTTATAATAATTAGCAATACAGTTTTTATGGTGTATCAAATCAAAACCTTTCTTTTACATTTATAGTCTATCAACCAATCAAAATCATATGGTATTAGTATAAATTAAACATTATATTTTAAATTAATTTAGAAATGTCGCAACCAAATTTTATGGAAAATGTTCTAAACGGAATTGTCACCGCGAATATAGTCGACAGCCTCAATTTCCTGATCAATCGAATCGAACAAATCATTGAAGGTGAACATATCGATTATCAGCAGATGATGGAGATGGAATCCCTGGAACCAAGAAGTATTACTTCAATAGAATATTTCAGTGTCTTTCGATGAAGACATGAAATGGACAAGGATAATTGTAGGATTCACATACATGAAGATAATCATTGCAAAAGGTCAACATGACTCAGAACATTATTATCAGTGGTCTTTAGAAGTAAGATTTCTTTTATAATCTATATTTTAATAATATTCATTTCTAGATAATCAAGTCCAAGTTTACCCCATGGATAGAAGCCAATGGCGGATGGGGTGTATTAAATAAACTGGCCTGCAATTTTAAAGAAACTGATGAAATCAAAAGAAAAATGAAAAACTTTATAAAACTTACAACTGGAGTTGTTATAATGTATATTTTTCTGTAGATATATGAATAAAATTAATGTTATTGTTTTTAATAGTATATTTAAATGAAAATAATTCAATTTTAAAATTTATTAACACATTCGCAATCGTCATCTCCACATTTCATTATATTTTCAACGACATGATCAATACAATCATTCGTAATATTATCTTTAGGTTCATAGATTTCGTCATCAATTTCTTGAGTATCGGTTTCTTCAAATCTTGAATCTTGACTCTCAACTACCCAGCCGATATTTAATGCATTTGTAACAGATAATATATCCTCAATTTTTACACCAGATATTTCTGCTAATTTTTCCAACAAAAAGTTGATTAATAATTCTAAATAATAAATAATTCAGTATTTAATTAATCATGTTAACCTTTTCTGCAGTCATTTTCATCACTTTAAAACTATATTATAAGTTTGTTTATAGATTTTCTTTGTTAAATTTGCATGTCATTTGCATTAATGTTGCAATTAATAAAGAGAAAAAACAAATATGACTAATACATTTATTAAATATAACATTAAAATATTTGTGAAAGTCTAGCAGACATAATTTTCCAAATTGGAGAATACACATCATTATTATCTACTTTATATCCTTGGATTGCAATTGTTATATACCAATTTTCGTTTTCTTTGAAACCGATTTCATCAAAGGAATCATAAAATCTTGCATATCTGTTGTTGAACCAGGCATGTTGATTACAAGATAGATTCGTATTCAACCGTTTGAAAACCTCATCAATAGATTTTATATCTATCATTGAAAGCGTGCCGGATAAGAATTGAAATTTAGTTGGAATTAGCTTGATCGGTGACGCCAATTTCATATTGATTTCTTCTTTTAAAAAATACATTTTATAGTTGGGGAACATTTGAACAGGTTGTACAAGTTCTGGAACAACTTTTGGCTTTTCAGTGCTTGAAATTTTCTTTGTCATCATGAATTATGATTAAAATGAAATGGTACAGGGTTTTTATACCTATGACTATTGTTTATCAACCAATCAGATTGCTGTATGTCTTTGTTTAAATTGCATGTCATTTGCATTAATGTTGCATTAATGTTTTTATTATAAATATTGTTTTTTATTATTATTTCTAATATTACTATTATTATTATTATTATTACTATTTCTATTACTATTATTATTATTATTATTTCTATTATTTCGATTTACAAAAACAAAACAATTCAACATAAAAATTTATTTTGATACAATCTGACTCGAGTGGTGATTTCTCAGAGTCTTCACCAAACACCATTCAACATATTGTTTGATAACGGAAATTGCAACAGCTACATCCGAAATGCAAGGAGTCTCTGGTTTCATTTCTTTCATCCCCCTTCCTATCTTGATATCCCATAGAAAGGTGTTTATTATATCAAATATCCAGATTCGTGTTTGGTTGTATACCAAATCCGGAATGATAGCTGTATCTCTATCTTGTAGAATTTCATTTAATTCTGGATAATAGAAGCATAATCTTTGCAGGATAATTGATTGATATTCATCTGTAAAATAAATATATTAATGTAATAATAAAAATTTGAAATTACCATAATTTGCATGCTCTTTCATTGAGGTGATTGCGGAACTTTGTATGTTGTACATTTTTGTTGAATAAATGACAACTAAACCGAAAACATTTTGTTATAAATAATCATCAGCCAATTAGATTTCGACCAATCAGAATCATGCATTTCAATTGCATTGAATTTGTAATGATAAATAATTAATTAAGTGATAATAAAAAATCTAAAAATTCATTTCCTTCAATTATTGATTTAATTTCAGATATGATATTATCAACTATACATTTGTAATCAATATTTTTTATTCCAAGAATTATTATCTTACCGCTAGCGAATATATTTACACACATAGGGTTATATTTTATATATCTCAAAGCTGGAAATAATTCTGGTTCGTAAAAGCATGGTATTAATTTAGCCAATTTATTTAAATTACAAGAAAAACCTATATCGGAAGTTATGGTTATCGATTGTATTTCTAAATCATAAACATTATATTCACTAGCTTTGATTATTTCCTTACACCCATAATTCTACATTTACCAGTTTTGAAATATATTATTGGATATTTTTTACTTCTATTGATTAGTTTGTTGTGGTTTCCCCATTGGAAATACCATTTTTGATACATCAGCTTTTGCCCTGTAATTTATATTTGAAAGCATTTTAATGAAATAATTATAAAAACTCTGTTATATATAGTTATTTTAAAAAGGAGTTCATTTAAATTATCAATATAAACAATAATTATATATAGTTTAAATTTAAAAAATGGAATTACGAAATGATGCAGTATACCAAATCGTTGGTCCAAGTGGTAGCGGAAAAACATTATTTGTTTGTAAATTACTAAAATCAAATTTGTTCAAAACAAAATTCAACAATATTTATTGGCATAAGGGCGCCGATGAAGAACATGGATTGACACAATCAAGTTTCTGTCAATTGAAAAACATGAAAATAGTAAAGGGTTTTGATAAAAACTGGTCAAGTCGTTTGAAGAAAGATGATGTAATCATTATCGATGATTTGTATCAAGAAGCCAATAAAGAAAAGGATTTTAATAATTTATTCACAAAAATCAGCAGACATGTTGGTGTAACAGTTATTTTCATAACACAAAATCTATTTCATCAAGGTGGGGCACATCGAACACGTAATTTAAATGTACAATATTTAGTTATTTTCAAGAATCCTAGAGATGCAACTGTCATTGATTTTCTTGGACGACAAGCATACCCTAATAACCGTAATTTTCTTATCAATGCATTTCAAGATGCTACGAAAATACCTCATTGGTATATATTTCTCGATTTCACACAACAATGTCCTGATGATATACGGGTAAAAACAGATATTTTCAACCCAAAAAGGTGCCATGGTTTATAAACAAAGTTCAAAACTAAATTGAAAACATATAAATCATGTTTTCAAAAACA